>JAHZNB010005659.1:0-12878 GCA_027744295.1 Callyntrura guangdongensis
GAATATTTAAAAGGGCGCATTCCAGAAACAAACATTAGTCGTGTATTTATTCAATCTGCATCATGTTGTCTATAGTACATGTTTTTAAAAGTTTGTTACTTTGTCAATATACGTGAACTTACATTGATGGAAGTATTTTAAAACGTTTCAGTAAAGTTGGAAATGTTCATAAGAATGTTTTATTTAATTTTGGAACGTTTGTTTTCTTTCAATTATATTCCGTTTTTTGTTTTTCCATTAAAAAAACGGAACACAAAACCCGTGTTTCAAAATAAAAAGTACAACACATTTGCATAAAATTTACATTCTTCTTTACCATTAACCTTAATTTGAAGTTAATATTGTAATACACAAGACACATTCTACATGTATGTACGAGGAAAACTAGTTTTAGTAGGTGTAAACTCATTGGTCAGTGCTACGTATAAGTATTTTATGCTGAAGTTCAGACTTGGAACGTATAAAAACAGATTTTCCGTTCCGTTTTAGATCGAAAATTTTACCCTTCGTTCTGTTCTAAAATAATTTGTTTTAAAAACGTCTTAAAACGAAACAAATACGTTTAAAACACTTCCATCACTGACGTTAATTAGAATTTAGAATGAAAGAAGAGGTGTTGAAGTAACAATTAGGTAATAATAACGTACTGCAAATCAAATCAACTATATTTACCTTTTGTTTCTGTATTGCACAATCTTTCGAAAGTTGATACAACCTTTAACACGTTAGGAATTAGTACGGCAGAATAAAAAAATTATCCGACGTGCTGCACACTCCACACTACAGTCTAAACATTTTAAAACGCTAACATACATCTGTTTCTGTTTTTGAACTTGCAGAGTATTATAGATTCATAGATTTTGAGTAATTTTCTCAGTTATCCTCTGCATGTCCTTTGTAATTATTCTCTGCATAATATAAATATCAATATGATGCAGCTGCTACAAACAAACTCAAACGAACTCAAGTCTAATGGCAGCCGACATTTTAAGACGCTTGTAAGTTGTTTTACTACTAGCATGAAAATAACTGCATAATAGGTATCCACATCCTGTATTTGTCATTGCTTTCAGTACATATCTGATAAACTTGGGGGTTTACTGCGAATTATAGTACTTAATTGCAAGAACGGAGTACGTGTATGAGTACTGATTGTGAGTACCAAAATCAACGTAATAGCTATAAACAGTCAAAATCAGCGTAATAGCTGTTTATTGCAGACTTTTTTTTAATCCAATAAACAATACCGCTGAAAAGGAAAAAAATATTAAATCATTTTTGATCATGCACACGAATATGAACAACCGGCATGTTATCGGAATGTAACGTACGTACGCTCGTACAAGTCGTACAAAAAACGTGGGCTTACTGCTTACATTTCTCACGGGACGAATATATTAACGAACACTTGCCTATAATATGTTCAGTACATGCGATATGCCTATATGTCGTTAAGCAGAAACTATGACGCACTCATTGAGTAAGAGTAATTTTTTATAAGTAATGTTAGAATAACATCATTTTCATTATAATACAAACATTCATTACTTCCGCATGGAACTTCCGTTGGTGATTGCTGCGGAAATATTGCTTTTTTTTAGAATAAAGGGTATCGTTCCAAGTACCGGTTCTGATTGTGAATTTGACAATTTCTAAGGACAGTATTACTTATTTTCACGACAACTTCTCAAGGAATAACTGTTTTAGCAAGGTATTCTGCCTGTAGTAGTAGCACTATCTTTTTGTAGAATAAAACCAATCTAATCGTAAGTAACAAGAACTTATCTTTCTTGATTGTTACTAACCGTCAATTTCAACTAACCTGCTGATTATGGTAAAACCGGGTAAAACAAAGTAACAACTCGCAACTTTTTTTTGCCCCTTCCATATAATATCCACTACGCAATGCGGAAATCTGAGGTGGCGTCAGTCTTTTAAGTAGTAGATAATGTCTAATGTCTATTGTATCACGTAACAGGTTGCCTTTGTTTCCTTTATTATGTTGCCTGCGTCTGATGCTATTTACATTTACAATCCGTATTGATGTTGATGTTCATGTTAGTACATGCCAAATTTTTCTCTGGCTAATAACCACATTAGTCGCGAAAGTTTTAGAGATCGTAAACCCATTTTCAGCATTACAGCAACAGCACGCGATACTTTTTCATTGTATACTAGTAGATAGGTCGCATGTCATGCAGGACACAAGTACACGTAATGTAATTAAACTTTTAACTGTGACACGTCATTGCAGTAAAAAGTTTGCCTGCAAAATTAATCGGAATTTGGAAAATCTCCCAGGAACGATCAGATTATAATCTAATCCAGATAGAATAGAATCTTGATCTTGATAGAATGGTTGTCAGAAACCTATTTAGTTAATGTAAAATGTGTTTAAAGTTTACATTTTGTATGCTACATGAGACAACAGAAAGAGCAGACAAGCGAAATTTACCAAGTAGCGACTCAAATATTGTTATTTTAAAAAATTACTAAATGGCATTGATTTTTTGTGATGCAATGTATTGTATGGAAACCCTGATATTGTCACGTAGTTGAAATAAAGTTGTAAAAAATGTATGTATAATCTATTTTTCATAACGGGTGCACATGGCCTTCAACGTGCACGAAATTCATTTAAATTTTCTACAGAAAACATTTTGTACTCCATTACTGTGTTCGTTCCCCCAATTTTCCGCTTGATACTATTCGTTTTCACTTGCATGATAACCAATTTGAAGTAGGTTCTTTTATGATGTTGTGTACACGGTGGCGATGAAGCAGCAAATGCACAATTGAAACATTGTGAGTCGTGAGCGTGCTTCTCTGATTCTAGATAGACTTTGTCCGGCGAAGTATCTCCGTTAGTTCATCGCCTTGCGGCAGACACTTCAGCCGGCTAACAAACAGAACACACACAAGATGCCTCAGTTTTTTTTGTTGTGTATATTAGTATGGGTTGTTGTCGTCCGTACACAGTACAGAAAGTTGTACTAGTTTCAAACGGGAAGCAGTGCTGAAGAAGCTTTCTCTCAGTCAGTCAGTACTTTATCAAAGTGGTTCTGTCGGTGGTCCTTACAGCTGTCGTTGATATACGGAAAAGTGAGTGGGCATTTATCAGTGTCGTTCTAACCATTAATTTGTCAATCCATACGATCGCAGACAACAGGGTTGACGCAAAGTACGCTTAAATGGCAATTTCCCATTTTCGCAAATGTAATAAACCCCGCGCTTATAAAACTGAATGAATCAACTTATGTGTGCTTTCCAAGTAGAAACTTTTATACGTGTTTACTTGTACAGGCAGGACAGTATATTATAGGAAGACGAAGTGGCTTGTTCACACGTAAACATTTTTAGAAGCATGTTTACAGACTATAAGCTATCGGTTTTTGTGTAAAGTCCTCATATTAATTGACCCGTCAGCAGGTGAAAGCTTATAGTAATTTTTAAAGATTTCTGTTCTTTCATGCTTTTAGGTCAACGTACAAACATATTATTTCAATGGATGATTTTAGAACCCAGATACTCTACGTGTCTCACACTCCATAACATTTTAAACGATAAAAAGAAATATTGCTTTAATTTAACTAAATATGTAATGCTAAATTATTGATCACTCTCCAATATTGTTAGATTGACAAAAAGAAGTTTAGACACGATCGAAAATGCACCGACCCCACTCTATTTTTGTTACAATGAAAAATTCAAAAGATTGTCATGAAAAATTGCCCAGTTTTCTAATGCATGATTTTAAATAGTCAGAATAAGTAAAAGTTATCTGTAAAAAATAAAATGAAAACCTGTCTGCAAAATTTTGTAGGCAACTGGAATGAAGATGAACAAATAAATAGTTGTCATTTTAATTAAATGAAACAGTGTTGTAGTGCTGCGCTATTCATAGTTTCAAAATAAGCTACCTATAAGGACCCTGCATACCCAAACGAGCAACACACTAACCAGTTCTGCATCAAAATCAACGGCGCTGGTAGTGGTAAACATATTACTGAGTTCAAGTTAAAGGTTATAAATTAACCCGGGGGATGAGAGTTTGAGTTTTGATTCGACAATTTTAAAAAACCTACTTGTATATAATGTATTGAATCAACGCCAACCAAATTAATAAAATACATCTTTATGTTCTGAATTCACGCAGGTAAATATAGTATATATAGTTATTGGTCGTATTATTCGGAACTATTGCTAAGAATAAATACATAAATTAATGTCTATCGTCGAAATATGTCCATATTATATACTCTCCTCAGGACCAACGCTTGTCACATATGTCCGGGCTGGGCCTGGAATTAGACGTGTAAAGAAAAATGTTATTTCATAATCATATCATATCACAAAACACAACATGCTTACATAAAGTCATTGAAAGTTTATTTATATCTTGTACAACATACGTACGATAGAGTCAGCAGCCAAGCCCTATATGCATGTGTCAGATTTGAAAATCTACTTTTTCCAATCATAATAAATAACCTTGCCAATGTGACATCCAACAAAATCCAATTTGATTAATGATTAACTCGAGATTCGCCTCGATTTTCACCCTTCTATAGTTTTTTACGTGAAGTTTTCAAGTTTACGTGGTTGCTTCCTTTCGTGTGTGTGTGTGTGTGTAGTGTGCGCGCGCGAGGTGGAAGTCTAATATGACAGTTTTATAAATGCGTTTGTTGGTAGACCATCCACATCAAACTCGTATGCATATTATCTACCTAAGTATATGATACCCAAAAAGCGTCAGCGTAGCAGCGACCGACTACGACTTGAATCTACTTGAGGCTGATTTACTAGTGGGGAAAGTTATTGTGCGTTCCCGCTGCTTCTAAAAACTTGGGCATTTTCGTAATCCATTTTTTGTCAAGAGAGAAGAAGGGGACTGTATAGTAGCTTGTCACACGGTTACTCTTAACTTTAAATCCGCTTTTCCAGAAAAACGAATTATCTGGTGAAAAAAGACTGCGATCGAAAGTATTGTGTGTGTATCCATCTTCAGGAAACATTTTACTGGAGAAAATGCTTTCCATAAACGATACAAGACGAAACCTGCTACATAATTTGATAAAGTAATGCCTCACTGATAATTTACACTTTGATCCCGGTCTTGAGTGCATATTCGTTTTGTCCGTGTATAGTCAATTCAATTCCATCATTTCTTTAAAGAGGGTAAATATGGATTTTTCCTCACTTGTGTATATACTTTACTCGCCTTTCGAGAGTAGAACAGTCAAAGACGGAGAGAATATTGCTGTTAAGGGGGAATAAATGAGAAAAAATACCTTACCTTCTACCAAATAACGCCTCTCAGCGACACCAGCGTGTATCCAGTCACACGGCTAGAATGATAGTGTAAACACATAATTTCAGCACCTTTTTTCTATAAAAAAATCGATCTTCTGTAGTTATCTTTGTCCTCGCATGAAGCAAGAGCCCGTGTATGATTTGAAAGGATGCGGCTGGGAGATTTTTTTCACAAAAGAAAGAGTTTCATAGGGAAATTAAGTGAGGTAATGGCTGTAGCAAGTTTACATTAAAAATTTACTTTTTTAATGAACCATTGCTGTAGCTTTTCATACAGAATGTAGAAATTAAAGAAGAAAGTAATGAGTTCATCTTCTCCTTCATAAACATTATTCCGCTTTTAATGCGCCATAAAAATTACTCTGAAGATCCGGGCAAAGGCTTTCATAATGAGAACACCAAGCTGCGCGGGCAAAGATGAACTAGCGAGTGGCAAAGTTGGGTGTGGGGTTTGGAACCCCATCAAGTTGTAATGTAATCATCTTAAAAGGTTCTCGGATTTCGGGTTGTCAATCGCGAGAAAAAATAACACCATTTGGAAACCAGAGGGTGTATACAGAAGTGTGCGTAGTATACGTAATGTACACAAACAATGAATTAGCAAGTTTTCAGCCTGCCCGTTTAAAGCATTCAAATGTCCAATAATGGCCAACTTTACATAATACTGATAATGTCGTGAGTCCCGGGTACAAACCCTCATAGTACCTTGCACCCACGCGCAGCCATTGTCGTTCTCCACGTAGTCGCTCAAGGTAGCAGGGAAGCAAAAACCATCCAGAAATTAATCCACAAGGCAATGTTTTTGTTTGCTTTTAAAATAAGCGCTATAAGAAACTACTGAAGGAAAGTCAGATTAGAAAAAAAAAAAGGAGAAGAATAAGAAGGGAAGAGAAGAAGGTAAGGAGTCAAAAAGTACACAGAGAACAATAGTGCCAACTGGCTTGTAGAAAACCACGGAAGTATTGGATGATGTAAATAGTCGTGCTATTATTGTTCTTCTTCCAAGCTTCCTTCCAAAGTCTCTGTTTTTCATCAAAATCTCTGTGTGTCTGTATAGTTGTAGGTACTACTACGTAGGTGTGCGTACATTATCTCTCCCTTCGTAAAACTTTCCTTTTATTTTCACTTACTACAATAACAACAGGAATGCAGTAGCGGAAAAGAAAATGAGAAATAGCAACGGGCAGACAAAAAAAGAAAAGAAAACAGAATGGTGTAGTATATAATATACAGTCCTACCCTCATACTCGCTGGGAACGCCGTGATTTAGATTAATCCCTGGACTCCTTCGCTTTCTCCCTTTCTCGCTCGGTCTCTCTCTCTCTCCCTTTTACACTTGCCAAGCAAGTCAAGCAGCCCTTTTTACTCTTAATTCGTGTCTTATACTTTTCTACACTTGTTTGTATCTCGCTTTTCCTCCCGTTCCCGCTCATTTCGTACACAACACAACAATCCTTAACGAAAACTTTACCCGTCTTAATTCCGCTTTTCTTTCTTGTTTTTCTAACAACAACTTGGCCCATCGGATTACATTTCAGCACATACACACACACAGAGTCAGTAGTGAGGTAGAATGATGATGATTCACGTGTGTTTGGTGGAAAAGAAAATACACATATACCCATACACAGTGAGAGTGAGTGACAACAGTGATGACTGCAAACTACCACTACCATAATATATACCACTACAACTACTTTCACCCGACGATTTCATTATTTTCTTTGCAATAAGACGCTTCCTTTCTTTTCCTGTACGTTGTCTTATTGTTTGTCTAGCTTTGCCTTATACTTAAGCGGACATTAAATGATTCCATCTTTTTTGTGATATTCAACATATATCTTGTTTCGACGAGGATGCTCAACTGTGACGTGCTGACAGCTGAAAGTGTGCGGAGTGGAGTGCAGGGTGCTTAGTGGGAAATGAAAAGAAACAAATAAAAAAACGAATTTTCATGGAGGAGGCAGAGACCCAACTTTAGATACACAACTGTATACTTAGGTTAAGCATCTTTTGTAGTTTTGTTTCCGCTCGGATTTTAAAATTATAACGGTATCCCACCATATTCTGGTGCATACATATAATGAGAAGTATCTGTTTTATACAAGATATGTATATATTTTTGCTTTTAAAATCTTCCCTAACTTGTAAAAACATCAAACAAACGTTTTCATCTTCTTACCTGAGGCTGTCCACGTTATTTTTGTTTTTATGGGCTGGTATTTAGCTGGCGTGTGTCTAACTTTTTAATCTATTTGAAAGCACAACAACGTCAAATTTGTGGAAACGCAGTTTGGTGAGCGTGTCGAGTGCGAAGGGGAAATGTAATATTTACGTGGTATGTCCGTTTGCGTTGAAAAGAAGGGTAAAAAATGCTTGAAGGGTAGGGTGAGTGGTTGTCGTAAAAAGTTTAGCTTTGTTTTGGGTAATTTTTGTTTCTGTCTTTTTATCAACGAGCCACATCGACCAATGAGGTCTCACAAAAGTCTTAACTTTAAATTGTTATACTACACCCCACTTTGGTAGTAACGATTTGCTTCGTAATGGCATCACGTTTATGAGATAAGAATCAAACTAATCAAAGGTTGTATCCCACGTTCTCGCGGTATACACCCGATTATTGACCAAATGTAAATATTTATATAAGGTACATACCTAATTGAAAAAAACCTTAACGAGAGTGCTGGTAAGCATTCAAATCTCTAAACCTATCCGCCCATTAATTTTATCATGGAAGCCAAATAACCCATTCCCTTTGATAAGGAAACTTACTCCAGGCACAGAGTTTGGATAAATTCGATCCATTTTAGATTACTAAGCAGGTCTGAACATTTAATTTGTTACATCCGCTTGCAAACATATTTCTTTGCTAGCCTTTCTCGTGATTTTTGTCAAAAGTGTGATCCCAGTGTTTAAGTAAGTGATTAGTAGCTGTTACCTCGTTTCTCGATAGATTTAGCCTCGTAAAGAGTACTTGGGCAAGAGATTGTGTAAGAAGCTATTTGCTATTTAGGTACTTGAACGTGCATGACGGCAAATCCAGAGTGCCGCCCGAGTACCTATATATAGATATTCCTCAACAGGAAGACTATTTACTCAAATACACACTCGATGGCTTAATAGGATTTATAGTAAATCTTGTCGTTTTCGGTACCTATCACATTTTTTCCATCTGTTATGAGATATAAAAATGCGCTACATAATATCATTCTTCTCCTATTTCACTCTGTCCGTTTCATTTCTCAAAATAGAAAAAAGATTCTATGAGAAGGCTGACATTTAGTTAAGATTTATGCATTCCATCCATCTCTCCAGGGCTGGGACTCTCCTTGTCGGTAGACATATGTGCTGCTGTGCAGTTTGCTACTGCTGACAACGCTTAGTCCTTGAAAAACAAGGCTGATAGTTTTCTGCATAGGTACGTGTTACGTATGTTATATAAAGACAAAACGACATGCAGAATATATGAACTGACTTCATTGTCTTTGCACAATATGCGAGGAATTTTCTTCTTCTGTCTTTGGGTTTTATTTTGCGCGAGATGGATTTTTTCTATGTTTCATATCATGTCTATTGCATATTNGGAATTTTCTTCTTCTGTCTTTGGGTTTTATTTTGCGCGAGATGGATTTTTTCTATGTTTTATATCATGTCTATTGCATATTTTTGTGAGGTAACAAGCATAGGTAACATCTGGATCGTGCTGATTTGAATTTTGTAACTGTCAGCAGCTCACTTTACCGAAGGTTATGTGTGTGGGTTTTTTGGTAGTTCGTTTAGAATTTAAGAAAGTTGCAATGTAGATTCATTTCGGGAGGATGTGTCGCATAATATACGTAATGCATATTTTTATGAGGTTCCTTTTCGCACTTTCCCCTTCGCCATCAAACTAAAAAGGTAAAGAAATGGAAGAAACGAGAGAAGAGAGGGAGAGAGACGAGACGAGGAGAATAATAAAAATCGCTTTAAGAACACAATACATAGAGCTTTTGCTAGAGTATATGATTTACAGTTTCCGTGTGGCTACAAACCTCCATAATGTAGTTCCTTTTTAAGTGCTCAGTCAGAAATATGGATTTGTTTGTGGGGTGCTGCTTCCGTGTTTTTTTAAAAGCGTCTCGTTATTGCGGTAAGTTTACCACAAACTAGAGCGTCAACAAAAACCACATTTTTTCCGCCGCTGTCAGGAGATAATAACGGAAGATATGTAATTTGCTCTACCTATAGGTAGTACCTACAAATAAAAAATATTAGCCATAAAATTTATACATACGTTACAGTCAACAAGAACAACAGCAGCCAGGAACTTGCTACATGGGCGAACGCAAAAGTTAGCAGCTTGAAAGTTTGTTCAAGTCTATATTTGGATCCCATTGTGAGGACGACGGAATAAAAAAGTAACCCTGATGTATTATGTGCTTATATGCTATTTATTTTCCACTTTTCTCTCTCCCCGCACACAACGTATTCTTAAAGCAAGACAGACTTCGCATTATGACATCCAATAACGCTTACTCACTGCCGGGGAGTACTAAACGAGTCCATACTTTCTCTCTCGGCCGATTAGATATGTGGCATGTGTTAAGAGTTGAGGAATAAGTTGGATTTTTTTTGCTACATACTGTGGTGCGGTGCGATGTGTGCTGTACACCTCACAAAGTAGAAAACGGCCTGGGTTTGTGATAAGAAGGAAGAGTGTTACATAATACAAATATGTGTCCCAAATTATTGCTTACATTTGTCGAACAAGACAAAAGTTTGCAGTCATCGCTTCTGACCAAAACGTATATGGCCCGGTGCTGTTGCCGAAAAGCGTAAAAACGAGTACAGGAAGCTAATAATCTGTAGCACATGACAAATTGCACAGTTGAGGGCGAGACTTGACTCTATAGGTGATAGGTTTTGGGGGAAATGATTGAGACATACGTTTGCCTTCACTTCACCGTTTGGCTTGAAACTGCTATTATTCGACAGTTTCCTTCGAGCAGCAGGAGTAGCGCACGAGAACGGCAACACGGTAGAGTGAAGAAACACACTCAGTCAGCACATATTATTATGGCTAGCTACACCTATACATTATTACGTACTTGGTATGTGGGTGATACAGAATATTTGATATGTAATGGAATAAAATGTAATTCTCCGGCAGACGTTGTACAAAGACATGGTCTTAATTCCAACGTGTCTTTAGTTTATGTCAGAAGTAGTGTCAGGATAAAGTCTACCAACAAAACCTTACAATTTGCTCGTCGACATCGAGTCTTCCATCTTCGAAAATGCGCTATCCCAAAGCAATTTACAGCATTCCATCGTCTTTTATACTTTGTACGAATCATAGAACATGCAACTTTAGTACACGTCCTCACTTTTTCTCTCTCTATCTCTCTCTCTCCTTTTTTATGTTTCAAAAAGAGTAGCAGAGAGACTAACGGGAAGAGAAAAAAGGAATAATAATAATATGTGCTTCTTACTTATATACACGCCAGTGCTACCATTTTTCCTGTGAGTTGGACTGTAAGTTTATATAAGCTTGGGTCTCTCATTCCGGGCCGCGTGAAGGTTGGTTGAGGAACCGGAGAAGAATGGCATGTAGTATGTGCCACTGGCAGCTAACAGAAGAACTAGTAACTAGGCGGTAGTCTAAATAAATCTTGTTCAAAAACATATAAATTGCTTAACTTGTCTCAAGGCAATTTTTTCCTCCTCTCTTTTGGATCTTCATCCGGATGGTCACCCACCCACCAGGAGCGCTCTACAATTTTCCCACATGGCCGTTTTACCCGTAACTCTAGGAGACTTTTTCCCCTTTCTTGCTCGCGCTTCCGTTAAAACCGTTCCACAGAGAAGCAACAACGCAGTAGACAACAAGGAAATAGTGAGAATATCTCTCTGTCGAGGCGATACATTGTGTGTGTTGACTGCAATTGGACTCACATCACGAAATGATTCTCATAGTAGGCCGTTTGTTAATCGCAAATAAATGCTATAAACACGTAAAAAGTAAATACGCGCAGCACACTTACTCTTACATGGTTAATTATGGGCTGCCAGGTTTTTGGGTACAGCCACTCTCCAGTCCACTCCAAGTTCTCAGTCGGAGACTGAAAATAGGGCTGTTATGCAGTTAGCGAAGGATATAGGCCGGAGATTTACTTTTAAAGCCGAAAATAGTTTAGTTTTTTTGTATAGTGTAGCGATACAAAAGAAAATAGGGCTGTTATGCAGTTAGCGAAGGATATAGGCCGGAGATTTACTTTTAAAGCCGAAAATAGTTTAGTTTTTTTATATAGTGTAGCGATACAAATTGTTTAACATTATTGCACTCGTTCTCGTTGCATTTATCTGATCATTTTTATCGCTTTAAATAGTTTTCAACTTTTTTTTCCAGTAGCATCTTGTCTAGATTGAGTGGGTACAAGGGAGGGAGGGAGAAAGTGGTGGGGTGTTGGAAGCGCAGAGCTAGGTTTTCGGCATAAACTATTTTTTGCCGTGTACTTTTTTTGTTTTATTTTTTGTTTCTATCCGGATTTCGACTAGAGTAACAGTACAGTAGGTGCAACTAAACGTGTTTCCTTTAGTGAATGGGCAGAGCCAAAAATAAAATCTCAAAAGGACATTTTAATGTTGAACCTATAAAAGTAAATGCGTTAAGCCTCCTCCTGTTGGCGTTATAAATGGGAAAATAGATATTTTGTGTATCTTGTGTTGCTTATAAATACGTTAACTAAAAAATAAAGATGTATGTCTGCTTTGTGTACACTTCGTTTTGCTGCTTCTTGGAAATTTATTGCGGACACCATAAATTTTCTGTGTTTGTGTGCTCTCTCTCTCTCTCTCTTTGAGTTTCCATCCTGCTGCAATACCTTCCTGCTTTCTTTATCTACACAATATTGCGCCATTGATGCTTTTTATTTTGTTTCGTCGTTCCACACGAATGTTTTTTTTCACAGGAGAAGGTAAAACATAAAAGGTGGTAAGGTAATGTATACTCAAATAGGCTTTAGACGAGTCTGCCTTGTCTTCAGTTCGAAACATAAAAGCACCCAGAAGAAAAAGCGGACGGTTGTGGATTCTTTCTTAGAACTGATAAAGTATCCGTTTGTGGATTAGCACTAAAGCCATATTCGGAATTCGATATTCGACAATTGAAAACGGAGATTGGTGTACACGTTGTGAAACAAGACGGTCTAGGAACATAAGACTTTATCAGAGTAAAAAAAACAACCGCGTTGTAAAATAACGTAGGCAGCGTTTCGCTCAGTCAGGTAAATACTTTTTTACAAGTGTAAACTTGCTCTAGTCGAACCCACGCTTCAAAGAATTTCATCCATCATTTTTAAGAGAAATAAACCCAATAAACTGGCTTGATTGCAGCTATAGAGACGCAGATTAAAACCATAGTATTCGTTAGTATTCATATAAGTTGATTGAATTGACAGACTTGATATTTTGGCTAGCCCAAGAAGTTTCAAGCACGTAAAGACACATTCATGGAAACAGTAAATGTAATGTTGAATGGGCTAGCCATTTGACATAGTATCGCTATACAAAATTTGAGCTAATTT
>JAHZNB010005660.1:0-12177 GCA_027744295.1 Callyntrura guangdongensis
AATACAGGAGAAATTATCTTAACTTATCTATGTCGCCTTCGCCTGTATTGCATACTATTTTATTACATATTAGTCATATTGTATACTATCCCGCCGGTCCTGCCCAGGAAACAAAAATTTTTATCGTTATAATCCTCTTGCTCATTTATGTCATGTCATTAATATTTATAATAAACCGTCTGAGTTGCAGCTATAGCTATAGAGACGCAGGTGAAAGCTACAAAAATGATTGTTGGTTACCGAGGATTTTGTTTTTTATATCTTGCTTTTCGTGACAACTTTCAACCCACTTTATTTGGCTTCATAAGCTTTTATAAATACTATACAAGCTGATTGAATTGATAAAGACTGGATATTTTGGATTTTGGCTTAGAAAGTTTAAATTTTGACCCCCAAATGACCTCGAGCGTTGGATTGACCAAATTTGCTGAAATTGCATCCCATTGAAGTCAGTACCCATAAGGTACAGAGGAGTCGGTATACATACATACAAAGGTAAAAAGATGCTACACGAATCAACAAAATCTGATGATTACGCCTCAGACTGGGGCTAGCCTGAATGAGGGTGAGGTGTAAATAAGCATCAGGCATCAGGCTTTGTCGAGTCGTGTTATTGTAATAGTAATGAATGGACCATTTGTGCGCTAACAATTTTTTTTAAAAAAACGGGGAACCAAGACATAAATCGGCTGAAGCGTCTGGCCAGGAGGGTGATGACGGACAGACAGACAAATAAAGCAAAGTTAATACTAGATGAAAAGTTTTTCATCTGTATATCAATCTTTCGGACGCTCCTATGGAATAAACTTTCCCCTCTACATTATAGACACATGAGACTTTTTTGGTTTCCATGGGAATTATACTGGCCTTATGTAAGAAGTGAAACATTTTTCGTCTACGTCTCATCTCACCCAACATTAACAAAACATAAACATAATGATTCAATGACGACAATGGCCAATTGAGTATAATCTACAGTCAGCGATTACGTGTGTGCGTGTGTATTTAGTGGGTTATCTGTTCTTGTTCTTGTGGCAAGTGGCAATGCTTCTATATGCTGTTGTTGTATATGGAGCGGACTGATGATGAGATGAGAAGGATGATGAGATAGACCCATATGGATGAACTGGATTGGTTGCTGCAGTCCATCACACGATGTGTTTTAGAAGAGAAGGCACGCTGGCTGACGCTAGCTGCGCTGCAATAATAATCTGCAAGCATATGAATGGCTGTATTTTGCTTTAGAGTTGAGTAGGTTATAAGCATGAAAAGAGACAGGTGTTATTTTTGAATTTTTTTAACGATATAAACTGTAGGTAGATAGAATAGAGCGTAGCAGCAACAAAAAAGTAACACAAAAATGAAAATATGGAATAGTAAATACATAGTGAAGTCACACTACTCGTTTAGTCCACATTTTCTAGCATGATGTCACGACACGCTCACATATAGTATGCACGGGCGTTGAACAATTTGTTTTGTGACTGACGCATATAGTCGCACACACTAGGAATACAACAATGTACTTATTCATTGAATTCAATAATTGGCTGAATGGTTAGTTGGTTAGCAGAAACAAAACAAAACAGCTATCGTGGAGCAGCAAATTCAGTTGTTTTATAATTCGATAATCATCTATGTTGTGTCCTGTTTAATTCGTGTTCTGATAAGTGCCATTGACCACTATTTACTAGTGCCGACGTTGATAAATTACGGAGCATATTACCCATAAACATAAGTTGTAAGACTTGTAAGATTTTTTTTTCGTTAGTTTTTGTGTGTTGTAGTATGTTTTATTATTACCCGGCAGAAAATATACTGTCAAACAACCAAGCCACAGTCAAATTGACTGAAGGTGAAAAGTTGAAAGTTATTATTGTACTTTGTAATCGTTGCATTCTACGACAATGATTATTAAGTCTACATAACGATATGTTGAATTGAAGAAATGTATCGTTCATAGTCCATGTTAGAGTAACGTTTCATCAAATCTCATGTGTGTTTGTATCTAATCTAGAGTATTTTTGTTTCACAATATATTTCAGATATCGCCGCCGTAAAAATTTATAAGGATTCTGGAGTTTGCTATTAAGTGAAATAGTCTGCATATAGTCCTTCCTGGATTGGATATTTGTTGTAACACAAGAAGTCTAGGTGACCTAGACCAATGTCTGACGAGCTATAAAAATATCGCGATTGCGGAATTTGTGGCCTGCATTTGTGGCTGGAAATAGCCTCATTCGTCAAACTAAACAAAAGAAGGAAGGAATTAAATCCCAGCTCGGAAGTTGTTTTCAACAAAAGAGTGAGAGTTCTAGGTTGGGCACGTAGTGTCATTTTCCCCCAATTGTATCACCTTATTTATTCCTGGTGTCAACAAAGAAGAGGAGGACATTTCCTCAAAACTCTGCAATCACGGCTCCTAACACGACAAAATTAGAAATGTCAAACACGCCAGGAATGGTAGTGTCCACAAACGCCGCGCGCAGTCCCACTAGGAATGGCGCGGTTCTGATTCCGGAGGGAGAAGGCGCTGGAGATGGAATACCAACAAATAAATCCAGTCAGAAATTAGTGAATGAAGATTTTCTGCAAAGTAGTTCAACAAGTAACAGCTTAGCGACCGCTAGTGGTGGCGGTGGGGGTGGGGGTGATAGTTTAAGTTCTAGTGACGATAATACCACGGCAGTGGTGGGCAGAAACCGAACTAGAGTTAGCAAAACAGAATGGATAACTGTGTTTATATTATTTTTTGTTAATTTAATTAATTACATGGACCGCTTCACGTTAGCAGGTGCGTTGTAAATATGTTCCCAGCTTATTTAAAGCTATGCTATGCAATTCATTTATAGCAATGATAATATATGTGTTACGTCTAGTTCAACACTTGTTGAGTTTAATTTTTACTCTGTCCTTTGGTTTTTAGGCGTTTTAGATGATGTTAAGAAAGCATTTGATATAGAAAAAAGTGAACAAGGTTTGCTCCAAACAGTATTTGTGATCAGTTACATGGTGTTCGCTCCAATATTTGGCTACATGGGAGATAGATATTCCAGAAGAGTTATCATGTCATTTGGGGTGCTACTTTGGAGTGTAACAACGCTGGCTGGGTCGTTCATGGTATTGCAATTTTGACCTAATAGTTTAAATAAATATGCCCTATAGTAAATAAATCATTAGTCATGTAAAAATGCGATATGGTTTTAGGAAAACAATTTTTATTGGTTTGTGGCGTTCCGAGCAACTTTTTGTCCAATAACTGAAAATTCATCTTCGGACAGAAAGATAACCATTGTTTCATTATTTTTGTATTTCAGGGGATTAGGATACATCGTGGGGGCTCAAGCGGCGAAATTAGGAGGGGCATGGTACTGGTCCCTTCGGGTGACACCGTTATTAGGTGTAATCGCAGTGATATTAATACTATTACTCATGGTTGATCCACCTCGCGGTGAACGTGAGGGTTCAACATCGCTGAAACCAACTTCATGGGGAGAAGATATGGCATATTTATGCCAGAAGTTAGTGCATACATTTGAATTCTTTATAAATTGATATACTATGAAGAATGACGTTCGATCATGCTTAAATTGGTATTCAATATAATTTTTTTTGAATGGCAGTAAGAGCTTCATGTTGTCCACGCTGGGATTTACTTGTGTCACTTTTGTTACTGGAGCATTGGCATGGTGGGGCCCTACTTATATTTTCTACGGACTTCGTTTACAGGAAAACGGAGATCAGACCCAACAATCCTCGTATGAAGAAAAGTTATTTATCTGCTTTATTCGTCGGTTTTTTGTTCGCATGTCGCATCCATAATAATATATATTCATTTTTATTTTAGTGTGGCATTATATTTTGGCGTCATTACAATGGTATCTGGAATTATTGGAGTTCCACTCGGCGCCGTAGCGGCAACAAAACTTCGAAGCAGAAACTTACGAGCAGACCCTTTGATATGTGCCTTTGGGTTATTAGCCAGTACTCCACTAATATTTGGAGGAGCACTCCTTGCTAAAACCAATGAAGTGATGTGTTTCACACTGATATTCTTTGGAGAAATATTTCTCAACTTAAATTGGTCAATTGTGGCTGACATGCTTTTGGTATGTAAATTGGAAGTTAATTTGATAATAATGGTACAGAATCCTGGAAAAATTGAATTATAAGTTAGTTTGTTTCCCCCATAGTATGTCGTTATTCCCACGAGAAGATCCACTGCTGAGGCCTTCCAAATCTTGTTATCACATGCGCTCGGGGACGCCGGAAGTCCATATTTGATAGGCCAGATTGCCGATTGGGTGAAAGATATTCTAATGGAGGAAGCTGCAAATAATAACGGCACGACTGTTCAGTTGGCGATAATGACAAATCTAGGCAATGATACGACTGATCCACTTATTGAATTTCAAAGTCTGCAATATTCTCTTTTTACAACCGTCTTCGTTCAAATTCTTGGTGGCATTTTCTTCCTCGCAACAGCGTGGTACATCGTTGACGATAAGAAGGATTGTGACGGAATCATTTCACAGTCGTCGGGTGAGTCAATTTCCGAGTATCATCAATATTCTGATGTTTCAAAAGATAGTTATACCGAAATAAATGCATCATTGGATAAATCCAACGATCTTGTAAATATTCCTTCACCTTCCTTTTCTCCTGATGCCTCGCCATCATTTAGTACAAATTGAGAAGGATATTATTTATTTTACACGTCATGATGATAAATGACGTCTACTACCATTTACAATTTAACGTTCCTTTGATAGCCATTCTCTGTACTATTGTGTGCTTTAATTACTAGATGCAAAACTTTTTATGAGCTTGCCCGTCTTTTTGACACATTAGCACGTATTTTGCTTATTCAGTATTGTTATTTTTACGATTTTTAGCTTACTGTTTTGACCTTTTTCCCGATAATTATAATAATATAAGAATGATTGTTGTCTGCTTGAATGTTGGTTGGTGTAAAGGTGTTTTACAATGAGCCTGAAATTGTGTATATTTTCTATCATCATATATGTGATGTTGGTGTATTATAAGTTGTTATTTTAACGATTGTTTTGATTGTAGTTTATATTTTCAAGGGTTACATACATGTACCGTACTAAATAACCGGTTTTATTTTCTACCACTACTATTTTCTTATTGTCCATATCATTCTACACCGATTTGTATCATATTATATCACTTATTGTGGTTTCTCTTTATAAAGCTCTGTTTCGCCTTACTTTACTTTAATGACCCATTAAAACATTCTCCATCATAATCCTTACACAATCCTACCTTTCTTATGTAAATTTGTTTGAACTTAGTAAATATATCTCTAAGCTAGTTAAACTTTTTATGTTCCCGCCGTTGCATTTAAAATCCATCAGTATGTATGATGTATTGGTATAATTAGACTTTGAAAAGGAAGTGGAAATGAAATCGGGAAAGAGTGCAGCCAAACTCGGGCAACCTTGTGACATGGCGTCAGATGTCAAATCTGGTGTTGGTCCACTTTTCAAAGTTACTCAAACCCAAAATAACCCTGGTTCAATTGAAAGTGGTTTAGAATTGGAGACACAGGTCGTAAGCACTAGTTTGTAAAAGTAAACCGCTCCTCGCTCCTCTCGCTCGTATATATTTCGCCAGCCTGAATGATTGATTAAATGATTCAATTAATTTCAACATCTCAGCCAGTACCGGTAATTAAGTTTTTATTAAAAGCAAAGTAGAGTTTACTTAAATGAATGCTTTATAACTATAACGGCTTTTAAAGATTGTGTATTGTGTGCCACTGCCATGTGCATGTTGGAATTATGTGTGAAACTAATAATTTAATTTCTGTTCAACCCGCTATCAAAACAATATTAATTAACATATTGAATATTTTTGTGCTAGAATTTATTATGCGTAAGATTTAATGTAATATAAATATAATCTTTCACAACTAACGATTACAAAAACCAATGCAGTAGCTGCTTGTAACCCCATCTCTGCTCGCAATGAATCTACTTTACAAGTTTGGTCAGTAATTTGTTCATATTTACTATTGGCTGTGCAACGCTGTTGTCTCAACCTAGGTGTGTGTAGTGTGACACTACTAGTGTCTTCAATTTTAAATTACGTTATTTTGACAATAATGAATGGTAGGGTTGGGGATATTTGGATGTATGTTTTGTCTTATATACGTACTTGTATTCCAACGGGTTAAAGTTCCATTGTTGCTACCAGAGCTTATTTTGACGACAATGGGCCTGTGGTTAATGTAAAAAGGCATTTTTGATTGTGCTCGATAATGGTGTGAGTGAACCATATCGCCAGTACAATGTGTGGCACATGGTACACAACGGGGTTAGCCTGATTTCAAATGGAATGAATTACTTTAAAATATTTTGGGATATGAATTTTAGCTTATACTATAGATGTTCTAGGCTTTCTACAAAGTGGACACGAAGTTTGGTATAAAATAATGAATATTTTTCTTTGATAGGTGGTCACTTAATGCACGACGAAGCATCTTCCTCTCAGACGGATGACGAAGACGAAGAAAGGCAAAGTCTTCGACGGCAGCGTTCATCATCATCGTATAGATAAAGCTCAATTAGTTTAGCCTCTTAATTTTAAAAATTTAATTTTTGTCTGAAAGCGAAGCTCATTAGCAAAGATTTGTTCTAGTATTTTTCGTAGTTTGACACAACCGCTGTTATTCCAATGCTCCTGTCTCACATTGATAAATATCAGTTATAGTTACGTTACGAAAAGACTTTACACATTCGCATCCATTCGTGCATACATAGGATTGATGCTCTATAACTTGTTTAATGACTGATATAAAATTTAAATACATCTCCACATTAAAGAAGGGTCATCTATTACTGTTGATGTTTGTAACGATTTTCGTACGATTGGTTCGATTTCGCTTTGCTATCGTTAGTTATCTTGTATTGAAAGTATGCATTTGTTTTTGTCGACTGATCTCATTTTCCCAATTCTTCTTTCATACTCATTTTTAAAGTTTTGTTTCATGTGTGGACATGAACGCTGTCACAAAGATGTGTTGTATGGACTTAAAAAATGTCAACGCAAAACCATCCAAGGTTTCAAAATGAATATTTTAATACTATTGTTATGATCCATTCCAACTCCCTATAGTCCCTATGTTTGAAATATGGCAACAATACAATACTTTACAATTGTACGTACTAAAATTAATTAAACATAGCCAACCATACCATCATCAACCACAACTCGAACCAAACCAAAGGACGATCGTTGTTAGTTCGGGGCAGGATTGATTTGGGTTTAGTCTGATAATGTTTAATCATGATCACACGACCAACATACCTATTTGTAATTACGGCTTTTTAATACGTGTATTTGCAATTTCAGTTAACATTCAAGTACAAAATGTGACCATACTTCACAGTGAAAACAAAATCACAATTTGCTCGGTTCCGTCAACTCTCTTTAAATATGTTCTTTGTTGTGCAACGACTGCTTTAAATAGGTGCTTTATACATTTTACATGCAAGTAAACTGAATTAACCAGTGATACTGGGGGATTGATAGACAATGAAATGAGTAATTACACAAGTATTTATAAATGTTGACGTTATTATGCCGCTAACACGAGGAAAATGGACACATGTACTACCTAGAAACTATATGAATAAGAAGAGAAGAGTATAAAAGGCCATGGGCCAGACAATAAATTGTTATTACTACTATAATTAATTAAAGCTGAAAGACTCGGTGACAAATGAAATTGAGGACTACTTAAGCTATGAAATGATGTAAGGAAAATTATGTTTTGTACGCAAACTTGGGCTACCAAATCATATCCCTAATTATTAGATACGTTAATTGACTGGAGCGGTATGATGATAATAATAATAATGGTTTATTTTGGAGAGTCATAGTCATCGTATTTTGTGAGATTTGAGTTGTAGGGAAAACAAACGTAAAGTTTAGGTTATGATAAGATAACCAAAGTGTCTACGTACGTTTTCGATTTTCTATGTCAGCTAATGAAAAAGCTTGCCATTTCATCATTATATCAAACAACGGAGTTTACGGCCAGAAAAGAGGAATTGGAAAGACCAAAGACTGATAATCTATTATCTAATTGTTGTGTAAAAGGGAGTTATTTTAGTGATTACTTAAAGGGAGCATTTTTTGCTAAGCTGGCTAATAATTTAATATGCTATAATATGTAACATATAAGACATAATATTTAAGAATTAGGGAAAGTTTCTTATATTTAAGTAAAGTACGTATATTCAGCCATATAGAGTACATGGTACACCTTCATTATATTATGTTATATATTACACTGCATATAAAGCTTGATCCATAATTTAACATATCTTTTATATGCAATTAAAAGCACGATAAATATTTAAAAATGAAGAAAACCCTTATATTTTTTAATACTCCACATTTTAAACTACCAAATATTTTGAAACTATCTACGAAATTTCGTTTTTGCCCGACTTTTCCATTCATGTGTTAAAATAGTACGAACAAAAGGCCATCTTTAAAAATTTCGCCAGAACTTCCATAATAAAGGTTTAAGCAAATTTATATGTCATGTCAAAGTAATTTTTCGTACATTCATTTGCATTGCACCCAGGTTTTGCTAATCTTCAACATACTTTGGTGCCTTTATGTTGGTAGTAAAATTGTTGGACAGAAAGTCTTCTTTGATGCAATGTATTATGTGCTTTTGTAATTTCTTGGCAGCAATCCGTTATGAAGTGGAAGCTTAGATTTTGGGCTGCCAATTTTGGAAGTCCTGCCGGAAGCTCTCGATGTTCTTGTAAACTGGTAACTAGATACCTGCAAATCATTCTACAAACTGCAAATTTGTTGATACTTGCACTAAGTAAGTATTTTTCAGTTGTTAACTTTGACCTCCCAATGCCATTTTTACGGTGACAAATTAATATTTTAAGATACGTTTATCAAACGTACCTATCATTTTCTATAAATGTAAAGATTAAGGAAGGGTAATTTCAAACATGAAATCTGGTGTAAATAATGTGAAGAATTCGAAAACATGAAGGTTTTCCTCATTTTCTTATCGTTATCATGCTTAATTGCATATCAAGGTATTGTGTTAAATTATAGATTAAGCTTTATTATTGAAATAAATTGATAAATAACTTAAATAACACTTAACAATGAGAGCTTCGTTTAATTAGCAAAGCAAAGCAACTGGATTGAAAGCTTTAACGTAGCATTTAAAATTTTATTTTTACGCAGAATAGATGTAGCCTAAATAAATAATATTATCAATGTTTCTATCCATACGCGATCGAAAGGCATCTTTAGTTACATCTTCCTCGTTATTATAAAAAACGAACTTGGCCTCTGAGAAAATCTACAAATTCAAATTGTTTCTTCCAATCTTCAAGCCCATATTTAACTAATTCGGAAAAATAAACGTAGTTAAATTAAATGTTTTGGAGGGTGAAGGTGTTCTTCTTCAATTTCTGTCTCAAAGATATTTTATTGGTTATGAAACGGAGGTGCCAATAAAGGAAGATTTAGTTAAAAATGAAAGGTCTATATAGTCTATGACATTACTGTAATGCTTGGTAAAAAAAATTACACGTTTGCAGTAAATTTATGTAGTTAGTGGTCTTAAACGGGACGACCTTTCGTTTTTTATATGCTAAGACAAAGATAAGATTGCGCCGTATTATCTATGACATGTGTAGTATAAAATACGATTGTAATAAAAGTTTACATAAATATTATGTTACAGGAAAAAAATTCGAGGTTAATACGTTGTTTGTAAATGTGAATCAAATCGTAGTTATTTTCGAGATTTTGTTTGTTGTGAACATTCAACAAAATCGATAAACATTCTATAAAATCTTCCTGTTTTACCTACTATAAATTATTGTTCAAATTATCAATTTGACTCATTAAAATAACAAAACTGCCCTGCGATGATAAATTTTCGTAGGGTGATGGTGAAATTTTTTACAAACACGATCAATAAAAAATGTACACCTTTGACCTTGAGTTTTTAAAAATCGTGTTTTTATTGCTACATACTGTGTCAAATACGATGGGGTGACATTCTCACTTCCAATGCTTTTTTAAAAATCAAAATAAACGTCTACTAAACTGTAAAAAAGTATGCCTAGAAACTTGTCAGACATTTTTTCAAATGACGACCCTAGCTGAAAGTTGGTGTGAATCTGATAAAAAGTTATGACATTTTGCAAAGATTGATCTAGATTGGTTGATGTGACGACCCCTGTGATCTCCAGGGGTCGTCAAAGCTTGAAAATTGTTTCGGCCATAACTCCGATTGAGATGGGGTTTTCGGTAACTCGAACATATGTCGTGGGTGAAGGGGAGGGGTTGGTTCGAGGTCCTCATATCCTGATATGCATATCCTTATATTCATATTCTTATGTACTTATCAGTCCTTATTTTTAGCTACGTTTCTTTAAGGCTGCAGTTACAGCAGGTTTATTATATCCGGACTTTTTAATCTGATTGTGCGAACGCATCTAAATCAACCAGGTACCCACAGGTAACAACACTAACACTACCTTACGCATTGATTTCAAACCAGGGATGGTAAGATCGGTGAAAAAGTAACCGGCGATAGTGATCATTGGTTACCGCCATTTCTGCAATAATTACACTCATTCCTGTCATTGTTGCGTCATTCCTGTCATTACTACGTAATGAATGTTACAGCCTTGATCATTACGCGTTGTTGGCCGGAAACCCCATTGAAATCAAAGCAACCGAGTTCAGAGTTACGGGCGAAACAATTTTTCAACTTTGACGTTTCATTTGGGCAACAAGGGGTCAACCAATCTGTGTCCTTGGCAAAACCTCATTCATAAGCTATCATAAACAGGGGCGACGGTCGGACAGACACGGGTAAACGAACTTAATAAGTTCTCTCCTGGTCGATTCTCTCCCGGCTTTAATAATTCTGTTAGGTATAATACAAATACAAATCGGTCAAGGGGGATTGAAGAAACATTATCATGGCATNCAAATCGGTCAAGGGGGATTGAAGAAACATTATCATGGCATCGTTCAGTGAAATAAAAATTAGTACCACCCGACAATATAAAAAATCTTTGATGGAGTGGGCTCAGCTCAGGGTTAAAAGGAATGAGACGCTGAAATGCACAGTTAAAAATTAACAAAATGACAATATTTTAAACAATGCATCTTCTACCAAAATGAACGTTGTTTTGTTTAAGCATCTATTGTCGCAGCAGGAAATAATATGCTTTCAGTTGTAACTTGAATATGCTTCCGATGTATAATTTTCGCAGTCTTCCTATTTTCGTTAAACGTAAAAACGATCTTACTTGTCGCGGTCAGCTATGAAACTGTTGAAATTATTTACGCGTGAGAAAGCAGAGGTCAAGTCTTAGTAAAATAATGGTAAGTATAATATATCATTAGAATATTTACAACCAATAATTTATGTTTTGATGGTTTCTAAACATCTATAAAAATACTCCCTCCCTCAACTTAAAACAATTTTTTAACAATTCTTTACACCTTTACTTTGACGAAGCTACTTGTCCTTCCTACTTAAAATTAACATAAATATAGTGTTTCCTGTGCCTTGCTTGACTGTAAAGTGAATGCAAGTACGTACTTATTGTGTTGCTGCTGGTTAGAGTGGTTTTATTATTGGCTAAAGGTGACTTTGTTGTGGAGTGATTCAAAAATGAAAGTACGGCACACCACATTTGCTAATTGTTTCCTTCCTCCACTTGGATTTTTTCACGCATTGAAAAGGAGCTGTCCAAGAATTGTTTATTTTTTTAATAACGTATAAAAATTTGTATATTTCTTGACTAAATACAGCTAATTTGTGAAATTATGGGTTAGCCTAATTCAATTGTTTCCTGTCCCTTTTGTATTGCTTGATCAGTGCCTAATTTCATGGGATTGAGCTAATTACTTTGAACAGCAGGCACAAGTCAAATTTATCTAAACGCAAATATCTTCATTTCCTTTACCTTCAGAAAATTCACTGCCCTAAATGTTGACATTTGCGGTTTTACCTGAACGTGTTACTATTTTATGGCAAAAAAACATTCTATGAGATTCTCTGGTGTCAAATATGTAGCAACATTTTAACACGTTTACGGACATTCTAACTGACAAACTTCATTGTGATGTGGCACA
>JAHZNB010005661.1:0-11385 GCA_027744295.1 Callyntrura guangdongensis
AATGTTCGCGTCGCGTTTTGTTTTGCTCTGATTTTCTCTTACTTTTCAACGTTGCGATTTTGTGATTCCTTCATTTAGCTCGGTGGGACATATTATTCTATTTCTGCAGATTGAAAAATATTGCATTTTAAAAATTCATTCTTGTTTCTTTAACCAGTTTGGTTAGTGAGGGTCCAGTGCAATTGGATTTTTTAAAGTTTTGTTGGCTATTGCTGTTTATTCTACCGTTTGATTAGTCGTTGATTAGCAATCTGAGGATACTTTAAAGCGTCTTCGGTTCAAAAATTCTTCCCTGGAGGAAATTGTAATTGGTATCAAATGTTGTAGGATTCTTCATAATCATTTATATACAACTTTGATGCCTAATTTTTAATTTTTATATTTTAAATTTAATTTGAGAGTTGTCATTTTGACCTTTTAAAATTATTCTTTCTTTTACAAATTTATATGTAATGTGTCTTTTGGCAACTTCTTAATTTTAAGCAGTGATAATAAAATTAACTCCTCCCCTAACCGTTAATTTAATTTTAATTTAAAGTTCCTGGTTTGGTTAAATTCATCTAGTAGCGGGAGGAATGGCCAGTGGTTATACTCCAGGCCATGGGCCTTCAGGAAAGGTTCTGCCAACAAGGGCTACTGGAACTGGATCAATGTACGGCGCTATGCAAGAATGCGATCGGCAAATTAGTCAACGCAGGTATATGATTACAGAATATGAAGACACCTTGGAAAGTAAGAAATTAAGCTATTAAAATAAAAACAAAATATTTGCCATGAATTAAATATTACGATAAGATGTATGTACATAAGCTTGTAGTTTAAATGGATTGAATTAAAAGATGTATAATTTTTAATGTATAAAATTATTATTTTAAATGCAGACTTGACAAAGGAATTGAATGAAAGTGTTGACAAAAACAAAGCCCTGGAAATCCAATGTGAGAAATTACAATTTGCAGCCGAATCTGCAGAGGCAAATTATGCAATGAAGCAAAGAGAAAAATTACTGTGAGCATTCATTTTAAAGTAGCATTAAGAAAATATGCACTTTAAAAACATTAAGACACTCAGTCATCCCCTTGTCATACATTACCCGATTACCCGCTTAATTTAATTAAAAATTAATGCACTTTCTTTGTTCTATAGGATGGAAAATGGTTGTCGGGAATTGTCCAAGAAAATGGATGAAGTGATGGAAAAAAGTGCGAAAAAACGAGATGGTTTAAAACGAGTTGAGGCACTCCTTCAAGAAAAGCTGGAGAAAGTAGATATGATGGAAGAGATTTACATGGTTAGTTAAACATTTAACTAAACATTATTGCATAACTTTAAGCAACATTAATATTAACACTCGTTTAAACTTTACAAATGTGCTTTTTATTTCTGATTTTGATATGTACTATGCAGAAAGAGTACCTAAAAAATCCAGCTATAGCCAAGAGGGTTGCAGTGGCACATCAGCTTACTGATCTTGAAGATACATTAAAGGACAAGAAGAAAAAACTGCGAGAGTGTCAAGAAGGCTTTGAAACCCTCAAGAAGAAGAAAAATGAAGAATGGGAGGCTTTTAAGAAAAAATGCGTGAAGATTGCTGAGGAAAAATGCAAAACAAAGAAAAAATTAGCTGATCTTAATGCACTGCGTGCACAGTGTGAAATAAAATTGAAAAAGAGTCAATTAGGAACTCCTAATTTCCGGCAGCAGTTCTCCCAGTCCATGAAACCTGTCCCTTTTCAATCGTCAGGAACATCGTCCACTAATGTTAATCTTGAAACAGGTGGACTTAGATCACCATTCAAATTGAACGTTTCCGCACAAAGACGTTCCTCAACATTTCAAGAGCTGGATCGTATATTATGCAATTTAAATGCAATTGGCGGACCGTTAGCTGATCGACGGGCTTCTGGAAGCAATTCCTTAAAATTACTCTGTAGTCCATTGAGGACTGGATCCTCACTCGTTTCAGACATCAAATCCAAGCTGAACAGCACCGTCGCCGTTCGACCTACGCCAAGAAACAACAATGAGAAATTAGACAAATGCCCTGATAAAAATGTCAACGTAAGATTCCAATTTTCTTTAAAACATGTTAAAATTGCGTTAAAAGGATAAAAAATTTAGAAACTATTTTTATCTATGAATATTTAACAAATAGCCTGTCATGGTCGAATCCATTCAAATTCTAACGAATCCAAAGAAAAACGAAGCCAATGTTGAGAAAATGGATATTTCACCAAAGTCAGTGGATGGACATGGCCCCATTTCTATCGAGAAGCCGCTTAGTCTCCAACCCGTAAAAGGAAACACGAACGCTTCTATGAATGATGACTTTTTGCTTCCACCCCCGCCACAACCACATGTTAAAAAAAGTGTTACATATATTGGTGAAAATCTAGAAGGTAATCAGAATAAATGTGATACGGTCACACCAATTGCCTGCTCGGAACCTCAACCAATTGAAGGAAATATGGACGTTGTTATGGGGGGTAGCGCTATTGACCTTGGATCTGATTCCCTTTTACTTTCCATGGGTTTGTGTATGGAAATTTTATTTGATTAAATTTTGACTTGGTTATCATGAGATCTGTAATAATTTATTTAATTTTTTATGCCAGACGATTCAGCCCCGACTAAACTTTCACAAGGCGTTTTTTCTGCAGGGGAATATGAATCAAACTTTTTTTCAGCGTTTACCCCTAATATACCTATGGTTGGAGGGTCTGCCGCTAGCGAGATGAGTGGCTGGAGTTTTCCTGGACTTTTCACCTCAGACAACGAAGAGGAAAACAAAACAACTCCAAATTTTTCTATGTTTCAGTAAACTCGAAATTGTATGATTTATTGTACTCTGCCTTGTCTGAGTTTTCATTTCTCTGTAATTTTTTCGTTTCCGATTTCCACATAACTTTTTCCAACGTTTATAGTAAAATTAGAAAGGTTTCGTTTGGTATTGTAGAACTCCAACCGTTGGAGATGTATTTGTCTGCGTCTGGCAGCCAATTTAAATGTTTTTATACTTAAAAATTTCTCGAAAGTGAACTATTTTAATTAATTTATAACTTAATAACTTTACTTAAATTAGTTATACGTTGACGCTTTTTACTGTTGTTGAATAAAACTTCCTCCCGGCAGGAATAATGTAGTGAAAGGAAACCCTATGCAAATTTCGTTATTGCATCGCATGACAGCTGCTACAGTGTATTCACTCATAATATTTTTAACTATATCAGATCATGCAACGTGAAACTCGTGGAAGTGAAATAAAAACCATTTACAATAATCAGACTACTGACCACACGAGCTTGCACAGGATAACATCAAAATGTCATAAACACAACCAACGCAATTTGTTATTCTTTTTATGATGTAGTAGGGTAAATTGATGCATGCAATTGTTCATAAACTTACGTAGGTTCATGTCATGTCAGGTGCTAATCATATCACATTGTAATAAAATAATATTGTCATTTATTTACATACTAAAATAGTTTTACTGGATGCGCGACAAAACGTACACCAGCAGCAGTATAAATGAAAGGAAAGTATTATTTGAAATTCCTTTCTGGGCAACACTTTCTAAGGAAAACTACGCATTAATTTTAGATTCACAGTTTGACAATTGGACACCTCAGTTAATTATATTGTGTTTCTGTTTTTAACTCACAATTCAAGTTATACACTAGAGGAAGGTTATGGCGAACATAAATAATAAACTTGAATACATCTACATACTTTAAGACAACTACTTCTTTACAGTGTGCAGGCAGGCAGTGTAAAGAATTTCCACACGATCAAATGAAAATGTTAGCCACAAAACGTCGTAAATATGAGCTTAGCAAATTTCTCTGCTACTATTACAGTGCGTACAGTTGGAGTTTTCGATATTTTATTCTCCAAATAATTCTACTTCATAATAGCTTTGGTACTCCATTGCCAGCGGTGAGTATTTTATACAACGAAAATTTATTTCAATTTAAACTTTATCCGAGCCCCTTCACAGGTTTTATGTGCTTTAAAAAAAGTTTTCAGAGTCCCACTTCGCCGACTTAACCTTTCTATCGACAGCGAATGAGTCAAAACTACATCAGCATGATTACCATGTAATTGAAATGAACATCCTATCAAAACGGGCTTCGTATATAATGCACCTTCACAAACCCGTTAACCTGTTTTCGCCGGAACATTTGTAAGTCAAAAAAGCCAGTAAAAACTGTGGCTACATTAAAGTAGTTATTAACTGATGTGTCCTAACTATTTCAATAGAGACATTGGACTAAATGAAATGGAGCATTATGAATGTTTTTACACGGGAACAGTGTCATCCACAAAAAATTGGCGGCTACATTAAAGTAGTTATTAACTGATGTGTCCTAACTATTTCAATAGAGACATTGGACTAAATGAAATGGAGCATTATGAATGTTTTTACACGGGAACAGTCTCATCCACAGACGGCAACCACGCTGGAATGGTGTCGTTGTCCTCTTGTTTTCATGATTCCAGCTTTGTAATAGTTTTACCTTAAGTTTTCCTATAATTTAGTTTGAATATGCCGTAAAATATATTTTGAAAATATTTTAATTCAGGAAGGATTGCTTTATCTAGAAAAGGAACATTATCATATTGCCCCAATTATAAACGCTGAACCTCTTCCCCGTCGTAGAAACAAACGTTTTACTAATCTCGCTACTCCACAACAGTCCAAAATTACCGTACGTCACAAAATCACTAAACCAAAGATGTCAGCATTGACTGCTGCCAAAGGCGGTGGTGACGCCAAACATAGGATTGATAGTAAAATTCTTCCAGAGGAGGAACTGAAGAAGGCTCGCCAGCAAATGATACTAGATCAGGAATTACTAGATGACGAGCGAGATGAAGATGACAATGCGGAAGAAGAAGAAGATGACGTAGATTTGAATGAAATCGTGTCCGCATTTTTACCTTCGGACAGTGAAGATGTTGCAGAAGCAGTTTATGCTGCACATTTCAAACCAAAAACTGCAAATAGGAAACCAAAGAAAAAACCAGCTAAAAAATTGGCAAAGGTAATTGAGTTGGGACTGTTTACGGACGAAGCGTTCTATAAAAAATGGACGGAAATGTATCCACAAGACACGGCAAAGAAAATCAATCAGTATCTGCTGGCATTAGTGAACAATGTAATTTTGAAACATTACTTTTTTTTTTAAATATTTCCGCAAAATACACTTTATGAGGCTACTTTAACACATGGTGAACTCAATTTACGTAGATGAACTATTTATATCAGCAACCATCAATGGGACCAAAAATATCTTATCGTCTGGTAAATGTTGCAGTGCAACAGAGCATTCCAAAGGGTCTGCAACCCTCCGAAACGGCTGAACGATACCTGGACTCATTTTGTGCCTTTTCCGGTGCAAAAGACAAGAATGGAGCTATTTGGGATCATGCTATGATGATCACAGGGCTGCCGTTAAAAGATCAAACAGGAGGTGACAACTTAGGTAAAGTAGGCATGATTAATTACAATCAGACACTTAAAGACATGCCACATATATCCTATTTCGGTAAATATATGTATCTTACTGAAGGCATCGCCTTTACGTCCACAATGTGCCTTCGTTATTGGAGCTGCTCCGTGGTGGAATACAATAAAGGTTTCGAAACCCCATGAATGTAAAATGCAATCCCTCCAAGTTCTTAATGGCGGCTGTTGCTGGGTCTGGACAAATCAACTGGTCTCCTTGTTCCAACAAAAATGTGCAAAATTTTCTCTCTTCTGGAGATCCCCGTGCAAAGGTGAAGGATCCATCAAATGTTCCTCGTTGCCTAACTAAGCGAGGGTCCAAATCCTCAGGAATCAGATACAAAACGGGACAATTCCCTGGTAGAATATTTGATGTGAAAAAGCAGTGTCAGCAAGCGTGCAAGCAGTGTACACCATACGTAAAAAACAAAACACCGTATAATGTAAGAATACACAATTACATATTATTGCTTGGTTAGTTTACTTCATTTATAAGTTCCATACAAAATAATTATTGCATTTGGCATATTTACAATGTTTCTCAGAACGTGTGTAGTACGCTGTATTGTCAAAACCCCTCCAAAGAAATAATCGTGGCGCATCCGGCCTTAGAAGGAACCTCGTGCGGACAAGGGGGCAAGGTATTTCCTTCATAGTTTAATATAATTATAGTTTAATTAACTTACAATCAGATAAAAAAATTGACATCATGTCCCCTTGTTGAAAATTATGTCTTTATATTTTAGAGTTCATGTCGGAATGGAAAATGCCAGTAATGTACTCCACGTCCACGTGCGTGAACCACAACATCATCTCATCATTCAATTACGGTCAAATGTAATTTTCACTTGGAACTAAAATTGCTAGAGTAAAATTAGTGTCGTATGCAGCAATAAAAATGTGCACATGTCAATTTACGTCAACACGTGTTGTGAATGGTAGTTGCTATCCTGGTTATAATTAGCACTATTTTTTAGCAGTGAGTGGCACATTAATTTAAACATTTTCTCTCTCAATTCCCAGCTATGCAGACACAGCCAAACAAGAGCATTCAATTTTAGCATGTGTCTCCGCAACCAAGTGACCTCTTAAATCGACGGCCAATTCCAGAATAATTTGTTACATGCAAAATTATAGCTATATACGTCATAAAGTTAGAATGATATCGTTTTCAACTGTCTGCGCGTTATGAATCATGCATTTTTGGTACGAACACCTTTACAAGGTTTCGTTTTTGTGAATGAATGATCGTCATACAAGTGAATGCTCTTAAAAAAGCAAAGCGAAAAGATTATGTGATCAGACGGACAAGAGGAAGAAATACTTGAATTTTAAATTGCTTTTCAAAACAGCGAACGAGAGGGGTTTAAAATGTAATAATATTGATAATAATATTGTATGTATGAATGAGTGTACAATCAAATAGTATCGCGTGACTGTTCCATCAGACAGTCGTATGATATTATTTAGTGTCATCATATTTAGATTTCAGACTAGATCATGATTACATAAAGGATGGCATTCGTGACAACAATGATGTCGCGCATAAATAGAGCTTTAGAGGGAGAAGGAGAGAGAGAGAAAGATTTGGTCTTTTTGTTTGTCAAAAACAGGACACTAAATACCACTGCTGCTACAATGCTTCCTACTTGATTTTTTTTGGTTCGATGTTGAAATGGATTGACCACAGGAAATGGTATTTCGAGAAACGTTCCATGATCAACTATTGAGCTCTGCTGCCAATACTATACGCAGTACATACATTGAAAGTTGGCAAAAAAAATATTCGGAAAATGATTTTATTTTCACGCACTGTATGTGTAGACATGTATTATTCGGCATTCAATATAATTGTTGCAGAAAAAATGAAGGAAAGCAAAATATGAATGTACATGCGACACTCGTAAGTTAAGTTACGTTTGACCTTTCCACTGATTAAATCAACCAAATCCAGCGGGTATTGTTATTCGTTGATTTTTTCCAATTTTCCTGTAAAAAATACCTACACCTATTAAATCTGACGAGGAAAAAAGTAGCTTGTAGAGTAGTTCTCAAGTATGAAATGTTGTGATAAAACAATGAAAATTTCATTACAATTTGGATCATCATCAGTTAATAGTCAGCAGAGTAGTGTAGTCCCCGGACTGGTTTTAACGCTTACGTTCCTAATCCAGCAGCAGATCTCTAGTTCATTGGCATTCGTAAGTATTTAAAAGTATTTTCTAGTAGCAGTGCAGTTTCAAGAGTTGTTTCATTTAATTTCGTTGATGCGATTTTAAATATTTTGTCCAAAGATCAATGGACATCATGGAGTTGCCCACGTTGGATATTTTCCTGACGGTACCTCATTCAATTCTGGTTTTATAGCAAGCGAGAAAATATTTATGTCAAGATCGAAAAAGGACACACACACATTTATCTCTTGTTTTTCCACGCAGAACTTGCCGTTACGTGGGAGAACTTGGACTTCCAACACCTTTCTTCACTAAATGGTCCAACCTTCCATTCAAATGGGTTTCATGTCATAAATGTCACTTTTCCGGGGAGGAATTCTTCGTATATCATGCACCTCAGTAAAACACAGGGATTGTTTCACCAAGAGCAGTTGTAAGTATACAAATGCAAAGTGACACGGACAATATTGGACAGGTATCTTTTATATTTTGCCTGTGTTGAACTATTTTAAGGGGAATTACTGTCGTGGATGCTAGTCATCTTGAGTGCTTTTACTCTGGCATTATAACGGAAGTTACAGGGAGCAGGAATGCCACCACTGATAAAGGAATCGTGTCCCTTTCTACCTGCCACCATGAGATGGGATTTGTAAGTTTTGGGATATAGCTTTGCAAGTCAAAAGTGTTCACCGATTGTGCAAATATATGAAAAATAAAATTTGCACTGTGTAGGAAGGGATTATATTACTACCACACGAACAGTATTATATTGTACCCCACCAAGAGAAACTTGGATTTCCTCAGGAGAATCGTGAGGATTTTCGTGAGTTTGTGAAGAGAAGTACTAGTAGCTCTGCAGCAAATCGGAAACCGACGGTACCTCACAAAGCGTATAAAGTGAGTGGCCGCCCCCGCAATAAACGCGTGGATGGTAATTATTGAAAGAACATAAACTAAATTAATTTTACATCTTGTATTTACGCTCTAGTAATTATATGGTGCTATTATGTGATGTACAGAGGTATTACGAGTTCCTCCAGAGGAATTACTAAAAGCTAGTCAGAATCAGTCACATAATCAGGACGGTTTAGAAAATGAAGATCCAGAGGAAAGCGACAGCCCGTCCCTGGGAGGCGCTGACAGTGTATATCAAGAAGATAATGAATTGGCGGCCCAACTGATAGACAACGAGGGTTGTGACGACCTCAACTGTAAAGTTTCCCTGCCCCCTGTAATGGCTGCCCTTTCCACTGACGGCAAAGCCAAACCAAAGAAATCAACACAAAAGCAGAAGAAACCTGCCGGAAAAGTACCTATCGTGTTACCAAAGGCTCAAGTTGTGGAAATTGCTGTTTTTACGGATGTAAGGCTGTACAAAATTTGGCAAAATCGATATTCAAAGGATGCCAAGAATAAGATGAATCAATACGTCCTGGCAGTTATTAACAATGTATGGAGAGAAAAAAACCGTTGTAAAGGATTTTTTAACGGTAGCATGATAAAATGTTAATTTTCTCTTATAATGTCTTGTAAACCCAGATGAATGCCCTGTATAAGCAGCCGTCCATGACGGAAAGTATTAATTTCCGTTTGGTTCATCTGGAAGTGCAAACGAGTAAACCTTCCAACCTGAAAGAGTACAAGGGTCATGCTACCAAGTACCTGAAATCCTTTTGCTCCTACGCTGCCGAAAAGAATCAAAAAGGTCGCTATTGGGATCATGCCTTACTCTTAACAGGTTTTGACCTGCAGGATGGAGGTTCCAACGCCACGGCCGGGATCGCGTGGTTTAGCACCATGTGCATTAACGGCTACAGCTGTTCGTTAATTGAAGGTTCCACTTTTGGTTCCACGTTCATCACCTCCCACGAAATTGGTCATAGTCTGGGAATGGAGCATGACGGCACAGGTTCAAATATCGACTGTGATCCAGACTCCTTTATTATGTCACCTAGCACCGGAGGAGGGAAAACGGACTGGTCGCCGTGTTCCGTAAAGAACATGAAAGAATTCATTACTGGTGGTTATCAAGAAAATCCTGCACCGGCCTGCATATTTAAAAGAGGCTCCAGGGCCGGAAAAGCCATTAAGTTTTCAGGTGATACACTACCAGGACAGCAGTTTTCAGCCACGGATCAGTGCAGTGCCGAATGCAAACAGTGCACACCGTACATCAACCCCACGGCCCCTTACGATGTAACCATTTTACTCAATTTTACTGCATCAGCAAATACAATTGCCATTTTTTTTGCAGGAAACTAGTTGAAAAAAATGCATTGTGATTAAAATAATGATATAAGCAGCGTAATAATATTTTTGTCGTGATGATTATAGGACATGTGTCATCTACTCTACTGTCAGGAAATTAAAGGACGGTTTAAGCTGATTCGATCCACGCATCCAGCGTTAGAGGGAACGGTTTGTGGGATAGGAAAGGTAACAAAACAATATTTTTTTTAAATGTTTTTTTATTGTTGTGGCTGCGCTTTGTGGGTGGGTTGAATACACTAAAATGCTGGTCATCATTGCACATCCTGTTATTATTTAAATTTTTTTAGACGTGCCGGATTGGAAAATGTGAATAAAAAATGCGTGGTGAGGAGTAGTAGAGGGCTGGAAATTTTACACCCTGTGTAAATGATGGACNTGGACGTTTAAATCGAATTGATGCCATTGTTGTCGTCTACCGCCAATTTTGACGGTGCAGTTTTCGATTGACGTAAAACTGTTCTTTTTTATGAAATAAATTTTTATAATAAAAATGTTAAACTGCTTCTTTCTAATTTATTCCGAAATGTATAGAAATTTATTCTCACATTTCGCATATGTAGACAATTTTTTTTAAACATTGTCAATCAAACATGCGCAAGTAACAAAACATTATTTTGGATATGTGCCGTTTTCTACGAAATTTAAATGACGGTAGCCTACATCATTGGAGGTTCACCACAAATCTTCAAATTGCAACAAAATAATATGAAGGATTACATAAATTCATCTTTTAGGGGTTTTTCACCAATTCACCGTAACTCATCTCGTGTAAAATGATGTAAGAGTTGTTGGATTACCTCAACCATGGTACCTTGCATACAGGTGCCCATGTCCAAATAGCTTTTGCAGTTTTCATCCTTAGGGTCTAATTCTGTATAAGAAAAAAAAGAAATGAGTAGTTGAGAAATTAGTTAGCCAAATGAATATACGAAATAATAGTACCATTTTTTGTGCACTTACTGTGTTCTTTCACACATGCCACGAGTTTCTCATGGGCTGGAGCTACAAATTCTGCGGGTATATGAGACTCAATTGCTGTCTTTAAAGTTTCTTCGGTCATTATATCATTTGCGTCCAACTATATCAGCGGCGGAATTTTAAAGATAAATTTAAAGCTTCCAACAAGTTCATTGTTGAAAATTTGCTAAATGCTAAAAATATGCAAATTTTATTCAAATTACCACTTTGACTGACTGCATCACACACTTAACGACACACTGGAAAAAGAAAGTTTAAATATTTTTTTTTCTCTCTCTCTCTCTCTCAAAAATTATATGATTATTTTGTGTCCTCAAACAGAAAAGAATCCGTTTTATTTACAGAAAAGTACCAACTTACCCCGATTTTCTTTTGGTATTCCTCCCCCGAAACGCGATGAAATCCCAATTTCTCGTTGCAAACATTAAAGGCCTTCATCATTTGCTTCAG
>JAHZNB010005662.1:0-13176 GCA_027744295.1 Callyntrura guangdongensis
ATAGGGCACAGAAACAGAAAAAGTTGGCAACTGTAGGTGACTATAATCGTCCGTAGTGTCGTAATATAATAATAGTAGTGCAATTTGGCGAGGCAGCCAAAGGGTTAACATTATTTTTGTACCTTGCGTATTTTTATTACACGTTGCTAAATGATACAAGAACATGCACAAAAACAGACAAGATAAAATAGTTACAAGCACGCAACAGAAAAGATATAATACAGAGAGCAGCAGTGATGTACCTCGTGGAGTGAGTATGAAATCTGAAATGATAATTGGCTGGCATGATTTTAATAAATCAAATGGCCACAAAGTAAATACTTGTGACGGTGATATGGTAGTGTCCCTGTAGGGGAATGCTGCAGTGGAACTTTATATTTCATCTCTCGAAAAGTAAATTTCGGCATGCCTATGTCTGTAAACTAACTTCAATATTATTCAGACAGTGAGTTCCGGACAGAAAACCTTGGATAAAATCAAAAAAAAAAAATATTGTGCAGCTTTGGTGAGAGTTTTTGGGGCACGCTGTAATATATCAGAAGAGAATAACTTGCAAGACTGAAAGAGAAACAGACGAGTGGAAAAATACAGAGTTCCAATTTGTCGAGTTAACAATAAGAAAAGAAGCCACTGTTTGTATACTGATTACCTAGATCGGCACTGTCGTGTGAAAAAGCGGCCTACCAGATAGAAGGTCAATATTCGGTGATAGCGTTTTCGGTTTTCGACATTCGTTGTGCATGCGGAGGAAAAGTACCTTGGTGAGAGAGAAAAGCTGGTGCACACAATAAAAATGGAGGACGGTTGGAATGCCAAGTCGTGTTTATCAAAGGAGTGGGGCAATCTGGACCTGAATCTGACTGAAGCAGGTAATAAAAATGACAGTTGGTGAAGCATGCACTTTTTAGACGTTATATGATAGAGAGATTACAAACATGTGGAGAAAACTTATACACAGCTTTTGTTGGATAATTTATTCGTTGAATTATGTTGATCAAGCGCTATCGCACTTTTCTTTTGTAGTAGAAGCACAAAAAACACGGCACGAAAGGTTTCTTTTGTGTGTCTTTTTTTATCTCAAATTAAATCAAGAATTTGTGCGAAAATCCAACCATAAATGGAGTTGTCAAGAGCATTTGCATTTTTTATGAAAAACGTGTGTCTCAATGATGTCACATTTGTTTACGCAAATAAGTAGAATAATTTGGAAAATCCCACCGAGAAAATTGATGCAACGGCACAGACTAAATTTTATTGAACAAGGCGCTCCTTAAAGATTTATTCGACAGATGTGATGAGAGTCTTCAATTTTCAGATACAATTTTCAGATGTAATTCCCTCATTTCTTACAACGTGGTAGGAGTGACACGCCGACACTTTATTTTGTTGTGGTGATTTTTAGTTAGTTTGACTAAAAGGGACCTTTACAAAAAGGGAAAGCGACAGCTAAATTCAATATAAGTTAATATTACCATGTTTGCCTGCATTGGTATTGGAGTTCTCGGTGGTGGTATTGATTTGCTTTATTTCCGTTTTATTTTCTATAGCATTACGGTTTTGACTTTCTCGGTGTATTTTTTTATCAACAAGCCACGTTTTGCCTTTATTACCCAAATAAAATATGAAAAGCATTTGCTTGAGACACTTTTATTTACTTCCCCCCAGCAAGATTTTTGGGTGTACACAACAAAAAACAAAGACATTTTCGCAGTTTTAATGTAGGTAACGTCAATAGCACGTTTTTCTAACGTTTAAGGGATTACGTGAAGTAATAACGGAATTACCGTTATTTTTTAAACATTCCTCCAGAGTTTTGTTTTATTTAGTATTCTTTTGTGTTAGCATTCCCCCAAAAAATTAAACGATGCTTTTTAAGAGAAAATTACCAGCTCTTACTTAATTAGTATGCAGGATCGTGACTATTACGCTTTCAAAAATTTACGTTACCAACTATCATATGATGTGACGTGGTGCTTAAAAGTCGTAAAATCTCTAGTACTCTCATTAGTGTAATTGTCTACATGAAACTGTATGTTTGCATATTCGTGTGTCTTGAGTACTTATTACGCAACCTGTAAGGATGTTGGTATGAATAAATAAAAAACAAATGTGGGTTCCTTGTCAGTATTACCCGTCTTTCGTGCATAACTGATCATTACCCTCATCTAATCCTGAACAAGAAAATGAGGTAGACCTTCGAAAAAACTGCTGGGTCACATAATTCGCATAAGCATGCCTTATTTTGATGTAATACTAGGCTCCGTCTTTACTGCCGTCATCAGCATTGCTTGCAGCAGTTACTTTGCTAAGTTCAGCGACAGCCACGACGTGGTTGTTGTCGTTCGTGCTAAAAGGCTGAAAGCTGAGAAAAGGGAACACAAGATAAAATGCCATCATAAAAGAAAGAATAAAAGAGATAAGTAGAAATGTTGAACGGATCGACAAACAAGTTCCATCTTGTTTCAATGAAAATATACTGGACAGGCGAAACTTTTCTGCTTTCCTGATAAAAAACAAAAAAGCGATGGATTTTAGGCATGGACTGGACATCAGCACAGTATTGTTCGTAATTACTACTGACAATGAGTTTGAGAAGAAAATACTTACGTGCATATCCTGTCTATGATGCATTAGGTATTTCTGTGTCTGGATCTATTCTGCTGGATGGACATATCCCTCCACTTATGGTGCTACCTAAAAGGGTTGAAATGGGCAGATAATCTTGATTTGTCTAAAATCTTGCCATTTATTTCTCTTTGAAAAGAAGATGGACGGAAAGTTTTTCTAGAAATGCCGTAAGGCGCTTAACTGAAAAGTGGTCTTTAATTCCAGATATACTGTATTAGGTAACCAGTTGTATTTCAGGTGAGGAGAAGTTAGACGTCGCTTAACTTTTTTATTGAAAAAACAACAGCATTTATTATCACAGGTTTACAGTGGCGAGACACGTTGAAACGAAGTACATAAATTGAAAAATACAAGCGGATGCACTCCTATTTTTGTAAGTTAAAAAGTTTTATATTGCTCTCAAGAGAGCTTTCTAAAGATTTTTTACGAATACTAGTTCAGACCAAGAAAAGAAACTACATTTACCAGGAAAAAACTGCATTAAGAGCATCATTCCATTTATTTATAATAATAGAACGCCCGAATAACCTTATTGTATAATAATGACCCATCCTGGATTACAGAGACGTTCCGCACGCTTATCTTTCTGACGTCCCTTAAAATACTGCGGGCGACTCAACCATCACCATATATATAATACCCAGACTGACACCCCATTCCATTGTGCTGACCTAGCGGGAGTTGACATTTGCCAACCTTGATGTTTTAGTCGCTTTACGAATTGTGGTCAGAGTGGAAGCGTGTCAATGTTAGATTGGGTTGCGTGTAGTATAATCTCTGACAAAGACAAACCATTGTCATCTGCGACCCCAGTTATACAATCCTATTATGTATGTATTGCATGGCAATATACGGGTAAACGAGGATAAAACACGTACTTTCTACTTCTCTTTCAGAAGATCAACACAAACTGCACAACTTCAACAGAACTGTAAAACTTGTTCGTTTCCTAAGTAATCCTGTCGGGCCGCCCGAAAGAGAAGAAATCGTGAACGACGTGGTACATATATTTCTATCGAAAGTGATTTTCAATATTCTCTAACCACTCTAACAACAACTGTCCCTCTCTAGTAGTTCAACCTTGACGAAGAAAAGGAGTTTAACCTTCACCAAAGTCCCATAACAATATTTAATTTGGCTGCAACAACAAAATATAATCCGCGCTAAGTAACACAACAACCACTCATCCCCCATCTTCATCTGCATCTTTTATGGGTCCCTACCCGTCTATAAGCACATCATACACACATAGACATAAAAAAAAGTTTCTCCGGCAAAACTAGCCACTTTCTCCTCATTTCCGCCACGTCCGTGTTCATCTTCCTTTGGCCGAAGTAAAGCCCATAAAACTGCATTTAATTACATGTCCGACAACATACTATACCCACCACAACGAGAAAACGCTCATGTCTGGAACATCGACAAGCTATTTTTTATTTTTAACTTTCAAACTGGAAAAAAACTTTCCCTTAAACTTTCTTTTGGGCGTTGTTTGATTACTTATAAAAGTAGAATAGAAACCACAAGCTTATAGATAAGAAAATGAAAGTAAAATCTTGCAAAAATAATAGGCTCATTAAAATATCCTATCTCGCTCTCTGTGATTTCCAAACAGCTTCATCTTCATCACGTTGTGGTAGTGACGACGCCATGGCTCGTTCGCGTGATGATATTTGCTAGTAGTAGTTTCAACTTTTCCGTCCTATCTCTATACTAATTGCTTGTCTCTTAAAAAGTCAAAACTAGTCAAAGTTTCTTTTCGTTTTATGATTGTTATGATTATGACAAGAGTAAAAAATCGTATTCAGATGAGCCCAATAAAATTCCTACTTCACCAGACGTACCACAAAAATTATAATTAGGTTCTACCATAGATACTGTCATTCATGCCACGGTGGTAGTACCGCCATTTGTTATACAGCTAACCTTGTCGGTTGATAAGAACAAGTTTTGTGTTCAGCCTACACGTTGGCGCCATCATCTTAAGAATAAATGCTGTTTAGTACACACACGTGGAGCATCATCATCTTTATTCCCTCCTCTTGTCACATCATGCAGGTTTTTTCCCCGTCATCAGACATTAGCTCTCAATGTACCCCTCATTGTAGCTGGCACACTCAAGGAATAAGAAATTCCCAAGAAAAGTCTTTGATAATAATGTAACATGCCTTGTATGAGAAGCCGCTTTCTACGTGCCGTAGCGTACTTGCATAACAAATATTGAATACGTTAGACAGCACGTCCGATCTTGATCTTGATGAAGCCGACGCTACATCTTTTCGTGCACGACTTTTTGTGTCTGGACTCTTTGTTTGAATAGTTTCAATTTTTACATGTCAGTATCGTTATGCAGCTGCATTGTGTGCAATGTTTTTGTAGAATCCTAACTAGATGCGTCAACAAACCTAAATTACATGCCTGATCATGACTATACCAACTTAGTATGCTACTCTTTCATTTTCAAGGGTTAAAATAAAAATACACATCCGGGAACTTAAAACATGCACATGATATTATTGAATGCCATCTGAATACATCCTATAGTAAACGAGTAGCGACAAACAGGACATCTCTATCTATATAGCTCCGCGGAAAAAGGAAAAGTTAACGGAAAATGATCCTAGGAAACAAAAATGGTCTCAAAGTCAACAGTGCAGTCAGGCGTGAGATGGGAAAGGAAGAAAAATAATGAAAAGCAAAGAATGAAAATGATTTTATATGACAATACTTTGATGCATGTATGTATCTAGGTATAAGTGGCTGAATACAGCTTTCAATGGGAATACTAAATCCACCCAAATGATAATAATAGCCTTGTGCACCGGGTAGCGGGAATTGGTGGTTGGTGTACTTGTTACTTCCTCTTGATGATCTGCTTTGCTATACCCCACGGAAAAAAGCACAACATAAATGCATGTCTGGCTAGGTTAGACACAATAATCATGGGAACATGTGTCATTACATAATCGTCAAAGTCAAACTTCAAATTGGCCAAGGCAGCATCTGTGTACAAAAAAAGAAAGTCATCCAGGACAGACAATGCTCAGTGTATCAGGCTAACTAAGATGACGGTGAAAACCGTGGAAAAAGGACACAGATGACGGTCGTAGGATGAGTAATGGTTTCATATGCACATTGCACAAGGCACTTAAATAAACTATCCACTTGGGATAGCCTTTTTCCTTGTAGATACACAGGCCCAGTATTATGGCCACATTTTTCTTTTGACCACCTTGTAACGCCAGCATAGTGCATGTAATTTGATTGCTAATTATCCACAGCAGGGAATGTTTGTAATTGCAAGAAATTAAGAATACTCAAAACGTCAGAGAAAATGGAGGTCTTGTGAGACCATATATCACACACGTGGTTGGGCGTTACACGGTTGTATAACAAATTGTCAGGCAGAATATTTTCTCGAGTTTGTCGTCTACATGTCATAATTTATATTTTTTTTCTCTAGTATTTTTAGCAAGATTTATATGTTATCCTTAAACTTCACCAAGCAGAGTACAATTACACGGTATTGCAGTTTCAAATTATGAGAGTTGTGAGTATGCAACGGTTTTCTGAGGAATTTTGAAATTCAGTCCAGGTTTTTATTATCTAATGCATTGCTATATTGTCGTTGGAAGTTTGTAGTTATTTTGTAAAGGTATATGCGCATATCAAATGTTATCTTGGCGTCAGGTTGTGCTTCTTAGCTGAGTTTATGGTCACCCATAAAAATTCCAGGGACTTGATGCATTACACGTCTGACAAGTACGGTGAGGATTACTTAAAGGGATAATGCTATAGCGAATAATAACAACAGCTCATAAAATTTGAGAATCGTGACGTTATTGCATTAATGCATAATATCGTTGGTCATAAAGTATAAATTAGAATTGAAGCAGAAATATGACATGCAGTAAAGTTGTGAAAGGGAAAAGTTTTGGACAGCAGATGGAGAGGAGAATCAACAAAGTTTGGATTACGTCCTAAATGAGAATGGTAATTTTTGCTGCACTCGCGGTTACATTAAAACACTGGGTAGTTGGAGACGTCTGAATATTGTGAAAGCATGAATATTAGCTCACATCTCGCTTTTACGTGAATCACGAGTTTTTAAAAAAAAATATCGTTGCGTTTGTAGAGGTAGGCCATGTGTAGACAATTACCTGACATGTATATGAAATATAATTTTATTTTAATCTGCACTAGTCAGGAAATCAGTGAAGTATTTTTAAACCAATGTCGATTTTTTCATTCGCCTAACTCAAAAGAGAAACAGACAAATAAACCAAACACATAGTTTGAGTCAACGTGTTTTCTTCTGTATTTCGATCCTGAAAAAGCCGCTGTTTTGTTGTTTCTCTCACACGGGTAACAATCCCTGTCTATAGGAAACTATTTACAATAAAAATATTTTATGACATAATCACATTTTCACAAGACACCATTGCATTTTGCTATCAACATCACTACCCCATTTCCAGCGTCACCTCCACCTGAACATAAATAAGAAAAATGGCTCAGCTCTCCAGTTACCCAGGCTTGCAAAGTAATAAATATATACCCCATTTTATATTTAATGGTAGTACTTCAAAATTTCAAAACAGCATGATACAGACAAAAGTTGGCTTAGCACACACTCTTAAAAATCCCCATATAAATGTTTCTTCAAAATCAGCATCAAATCAGCATAATCTACGGCTAGGTAACGGGTTGCTTGCTGCTTCCAGACAGTTTTTAAAACTTTTATGTTAACCATTTGTTCCCCCCTTTAGGAAAATCATCCCTTTCAAGTGGTAAATGGTTAACCACACTGGTACTTGTTGTGCAAGTAATGAGCAGAGTGCTGATGATGTAAATGGTAAGAGTTATGTCATCTTGTGGTATCATCTTGCTGGTAAGAGCGGGTATATGGGTGCATAATTACATTTAACACTTTGACTTTGTCTGCAGTACAAAATAAAAACAAGGTCAAATTAGTAAATGTGAAACTTTTTTGTGTCATAATCACTACTCACTACCAGCATATAATATCAAGGCACCACCATCATCATCGTTCCCATTATGGCTGTCGTTCGTTAAAATGATCTCGTTAGACGGCATTCATTTTTGCCATGGTATCGTTATATTATCACAATTTAAGGCTAGGCGTTGAGCATCTCACAGTCTCACAGTTTTTACAGGATCCTGGTCGTGTTCAGGATTCGTGATTGAGACTTAGGAACAAAGAACCAAAAACCCATAAATTACAGGGCATGCAAAAATTACTGAATAGCAAACCCCCGTTTCCTGGTGGTTGTGGTGGTAGTCATTACAACGTTTCGGGGCAACGAGATGCACACAGTTTCTTCTTAAAAAGCCGGGTTTGAATACAATACGTTGCGCGTGCACCTAAGTTTTAGGTGATTTTGTTACAAACAAAAAATAATCTTGCTCGGACCAGTACCTTTCCATCTGGGACTTGATACGGTAAAATATGACAACTAAAGTAGATTTTTTGCTTAAAGGTGATGCGTTTTTTCTTGTAAGAATAATATTTTCCTAGTTCATAACATCATGTATGCCTATATTCAGGAGAAGTGTGTATTTATAAACTTACATAATACCTTGCATTATCCGTGAAGAGGTATCGCGCATCGTACACACGTCATTTTAAGAAAATGGAGAAAGCTGAAACACAAATAAAGAAAACATACTTGTAACAAGGACTTCCTCTTGAAGCACTCGTCGTAACCGTTGAGATGATGACGGTTTTCAATTAAGATACTAATAAATTCGGATTCAGACACCTACTTAGTGTCCCGGTTCTCGGTATAGACGAATATGTTGGCAGTACATAATAGTCAATAGTCTTAAGCAATAAATCATATTAGTTTACGTCAAGATTGTCCGAAATAAGGATATTGTTATTTCATCTTGCTCCTTTTTCTCTTTCATGTGTGATGTAACAGGAAACGGTGTGCAGCAATGTCCGCCAATTTGGGATGGATTTTCCTGCTGGGCTCCTGCTCCTGCTGGAACCACCGCCTCGGCTAGGTGTCCTTCTTTTAAAGGATCGGATATTACGAGTAAGTACAATTCACTCTCAAAATTTGTAAGGCTGCCACTGGGTCGAGACGAGGAACACTACTGTATGATATATTTTATTTGCTGTTTGGGCTGTTTTCTGTAACAAGCAAGGGCTCTCACGATTAAAGAAAGTTAGTTTGCCCGGCCGGAAAACAACACCAAAAGCTTTTTGGATTAACTTTAGAGAAAATATAACAAGATTTACGATCATAGCCGATTGTTCTTTTGCGAGCCACTGTTATTACTATTCTCAAGAGACCGTAAAAGTTGTAATACAGACCGGACCGAAAATTCTACTTGTATAAAAAAAGTTAAATAATCTGACAAATATTTATTTTGCTTTTCAAAATATTCTTCTTTTTAATTTTTACGTCGTTGGCAAGAAATATTCATTTGATGTGGTCGCCAGGGGGTCCAATATGTTAAACAAAAAATGACATGGAAATTCCCATAATCTCCATTTGAATACCGTATAATTAGCCGAGATTATGAAATTGCTCGTATTAAACAAAATTGTGAAAGGTTTCATTGCAGATGTTTGAAAGAGATTCACTATGAATTCTCCACATGGTTTTTCCCAAAGGACACGTCGGTGTAAATTTCACAGTAGATAAACGCGAGAGTAAGACCGACCCGTATTTAAAGATAAATCGTAAAACCATGTTTTTCCACGAAATAATACTTTTGAGTAGAATGCGAGCGAAATTTTTGCACTATTTCGGAAAGACCGGCCGGTTGTATTGCGAAAAGCACTCTTAGTTAACTCCCCATTTCTGCCCTCAGCATTTCCCCTTTAAAAATATTCTATGGCTTGTCCCGAAAGACAAATAAATCAATTCGATCACCCTTTTAGCCTTGGTCTCACGTAATCCAGTTGAGAAACGTAATAGCAGTGTAACGTAAATTTAGATGGTGGTTGGTGGCTACTTTTATCCCAATTCATTTTAAACATTTTTTTTCAATCGGACAACTGCTTTTTGCTTTTATTGCTTCAAGAATCCGCCTTCCGAATATGCAGTTCATCAGGAGAATGGTTGGACAGAGATGGTGTTCCAAGCCCTACAGGATGGACAAATTATACGCCCTGTTTGACTCCAGAAATACGGGAAATCATGAGAAGACTGGGATCTAATGATGATGCTCAGGTAAATCAAATTTCATTTCGCCCCTTTTTATGTACAAAAATGTTTTAAATAAATGATACCAGACTAATGCCCTTAAAAATTTCATTTCACCAAACTGCTACGATTGCTAAGCGACTTTTAATGGCTTTCACTGCCAATGAAATCCATCCCTCTAGTGAAAACACCTGTCGTTGCAGGAAATTTACAGTAGATATTTCTCATTCAATCCGTAGAAAAGTCTTTTATTGTCTGCATTGCCAACAAGAAACGTTTCCACATCAACCTTACTCCTAATCATTTGCGACATTTCACTCTGAAAGTTTACGTCAGCTTCTTACATATCCCGTCGAAAAATTCAATTACACTTCAATCACATCACTTACTTCACGCCTCTACAGTTTTAGAATCTCGAGTGACAATTTTCTTAAAATGCCTTAAAATGGAAACTGTAAAATAACATGCATATGAAAGTAAAACTATGGGCTTTTAATAGGGTTCCAAAATATCGAATGTCCAGGAATGTTGAGTGCTCAGTGAATAAATCGACTTTGCAATCACTATTAAGTATTGTACTTACTTATTATTACTACTACAAAGATAAAAATAATATTCTCCTTTCCCCGTCGTATCGTTTTCTCTATTATTTTGATATTGTTGAGTAGAGTAACTTTTTGCAACATATAAAAGGCCATTATCGCCAGAAAAAAAATCACTAATGACCTCTGCATGCTGTAACCAAGTCATTCCAGGGATTCCATGCTCATATGGATGTGAGTAGTAGTCCTTAGTCATTGGTCTTATGATATGCTTACAGAAATGTGGTAGTGGAAATGGCAATGGAAACAAATACTTGATAAATAAGAAGAAGAAATACTTTTGCCATTTTAACATTTAACGATATCTCTACGTAAATGGAGTATGATTATTTCCTTTGTGCTGCTATGTTGGTGTTTGTGTGCTACTCCTACGTCCTATGTGCACTTTTTCTTTTGATTGTTAACAACGCCTTCTCATGGCCAACAAGTTGTTTTTCAAAGATTCGCGTTTGCACCATTTATTTGGAAACATGTCATGATGTCGTGAAAATGTCAGTCAAAGAAAAAATATTTAAGCATAGAAAGAGAACTTTTATAAAAGAAAAGAGAAACTACGATAAGCATTAGTGTTGTGCAGTTTATATCGCGGTTTCCCAATGTTACACAGTTTACATTTCTTTTTTTTTTGATCAACCGCGTATCAGCGCAAGGCATCCGCTTTCGACTCACAAACCTGCTTAATGTCACAGAAACCGATATCAAGTTGCAGTTTTTTCCTTACACTGCTTTAACCTATTATGCAAATTCACCCTTCTTTTGACTCTAGAATGACGTAGTTAAATGACTCTATGTAGAACACACAGTTAGAAAAGATTACAATGTCGAGACGGCAAGAACGTGAGTTTTAGCAATGATGACGGGCTTCATCTTTCCTTTGCTGTCGTTACACACACAGTATCTATTGATGACTACAAAGTGTGTGCATAAACGTGTACGTTTGATTTCCCTGGGGTTACTGCAGGGAAGACAAGGATATACTATGTAGTGTTGAAAAAATTTCATTTGGTTCTATACACACAGATTGCAAACATGAAAATCTTTCATTTTCGCGCGCAGGTTTTTTTCTTTTGTGAAGTGAAAATCGTTTTTTTCTTCAGCTTATCAGAAAGTAAATAATAGTACCAATTTTACAATGAAATATTACATCAGCAAAAAATATCACTCTATATGCCTACTCTAATTTTTATATATTTTTTTCCTATTTCACGGTTCATTTGCAGTAAAATTCTAATTATATATACATACATATGTGATCTTTGGAGAAACGCCTTCCAGTGTCTGTAGTCAGGTTCTCAGCAAATTTCGTAAAAAAATCCTACCCAGTTCACGTACCATTTTATAAGACAACGTACGTCGAATCTCGTTGTTGTGCTTGTAAAGCGGAAAGCTTTGAAAAATTACTTCTTTCGCTTGTTTTCCACAAGAAACGTCCAAAAAAAGAAAAAATATCACTACCTACCAGTCCCTCATCAAGTATCGATGTATGATATCGGGAAAAATTCTGGCGTAGAATTATTTGAAAATTTTACACGTACACCCCTGTCTGTAGACCCTGATAACAACGTTAGGAGTCTAACAGTAATTTTCGTTGGTGGTGCTCAAAATGTTCCCTAAGACAACATGATCCTCCTTGACAGCTCAAGCTACACGGGAAGAAAATATGTCGGTATTACTCATTACGATAGCAGTAAGAGATTTTCACTTACAGATCACTTCACTCAATCTATATTGAGTGACACCAACTGTAATTACGTTAAAAATTGATGATATTAGAGAAATTATTTCACAAAAAACCACAATGAACCTACTGTACACACGAATACTCAAAAAATACCCATTACTAATTCAAAAAGTATATTTGATCCATCAATTAAAGTATTAACATCGAGACAATAAACGACAAGATTACGTGAAAACTAATTCTACAATATATCTTTCATATTATCTTCTTTGCTTTATGTAAAACAAGCATGGGAAATTTGTTCGACCAAATGCCGCCTCCTTTTTCCAGTTAAATTTGTATTGCCCGAGAGTATATTACCTTCTGTCTGCCGGAACGCAACTCTCTCTTTTTATAATACAAATGGCGCTAAAGCATAGCACAAATATAACGAAATTCGATGCTGAATTTTTTATACGTCAACGTCATGTACTCATCTAAACTTAAAATAATGTAGGCCATTAATTGATACTAAAACATTCTGAATTACTGTTAGTAATTTTTGAAAAATCCCCTTTCGTTTCCCCCCAAAAAGTATTAGCAGTAATTAAAAAGTTCTGGTTTTGGTATCAATCATTTAAATTAACGATTTTATTTTGTTATACTACAACTCGCATAAATGCTAAAGGTTTGTTTTGCGCTCTATAGTATTTTCATTAGTTGAATAACACTGTATTGGCGCCGGTGCTAAAGCGCTGTCAAGTTGCATTATTATTGCCATTTAGATGTTAACACAATAGAATGCCTTATGATTAGCATCAAAACAAAAAGTGAAGACAATACAAGAAACATTTAAATGACAACATATTTTGTTTAATTGCCAAGAATTTGGATAACATATACTCGTAAATATCAGGATCACTTAAAGTTTTAAAGAACGATAACGAGATGAGAGTAAAACTCAAATTGTAACTTACGTAAGCGATCGTTAGGCTAGGTAAAAACTAATGTCGTGGATACTGTACAATACTGTACGTTAAAAATGCATGTGACCTGGTGACCCCCATATATCCGGTCAGAAGTGACATCTGGGGTTGAAATTCAA
>JAHZNB010005663.1:0-10973 GCA_027744295.1 Callyntrura guangdongensis
CACTTAAATTCTAGTAGATGCAGTGGTCAGGCTAGGTCAGACCAGGTAATCAACATCTTGAAAATGATGAGCAGATGAAAAGTCTTCTAAAAGCGTGAAGACAAAAAGGTTAGCAGTTAACGCTAAGGGATCAGCGCACTATTTTCGAGAGACGTGGAATGATCTTCGAACAGAAAGAAAAAAATTATATAATAAACAAACAAACAATTACTACAAATTTTTAGTCCATTTAATTTGAATTTCATCTTTCCTGTAATTACTATTGGCGAATTGGCGTATTGGTAAATATTACTTACAATGACATAAATTTTGGGATTATTTGACCAAAAAAATTGGCAGTTGACTATTTAGTGTGTTGTCATTTTTTAAAAAGATTCTCACCAACCTAAATGCAAGAAATCAAACCTAACAAAAAGCACCACGCATGACAAACATACCTGTTTCGAAAAACGTTTCACATGTTCAGAAAATGCGCATACATAATAAATGAGATTTTTTTTCCTGCCACGCATGCCAGTATGATGACTCAATACACCCGTAAAAAATGCGGCCTGTAATGTATTACCTTCTTGGAGGAGAGAGCGAGAGAAAGATGATAAACGATATAACATTATTATGATATGATTATTATTCTTAAGTAAGTATATCAAACGATAAGTACAAGGTTTAAAACAACCCCACTACTGTTGGCTTCTGCTCCTCTCCTGCCGGACTGATGAAAAGGGAAAAAGGAGAAAAAAAAGTGAAGCTCTTACATCATGATCATGCCCCTGCTGCTGCTGATGTTGACGACGATACCAAAGAGCATATTCAGTAAAAAGTATTATTAAATCTTCGTGTGTGTAGGGTAAATTGTAATCTGCCAAGTCCAGTTCAAGTCAGCAAGAATGGCAAGGTAAATGGCTAACTTTTTACAAAGCAAATAATACACGTACAAAAGTATATACATCACTCTGGTCTTTTGACGTCTCTTGTTTTCGATAAGGCTATGAGTTACGAGATAATGGAGATATTTTTATTAAGAATCATTCAACAGGAGCAAAAGAGAGAGGGAGAGAGAGAGAGAGGTCTGCAAAATACAGTGAGAATAACTCCGACAGGAGAACAGCAAACGGCATCAAGAACAAGTAGTATGTGTGTGTGATACGCTTTTTATTATGTATATGTATCTCTCTCTCTCTCTAAAGCTAAATAAGCCTTGGTTGTTATTAAAACATAAGCTAAAAGTGTGGTAGTGGTTTCAGGTAGGATGGTGTGTCTATGTGTGTTTTTTTTGCTGGAATAATAAAAACGTGGGCAATGGGCAGACAAGGTGGATCATTGTATGGGGGGTCCTCAGATCCCGCTGACCTGGCCGTCAACCGCAACCATTTCAACTTGTGTGGCTTCTCCTTAATAGAGACATTCCATGCACGTCACAACATCACATACAAACAACAACAGCAGCAGCAGCAGCAGATTATAATATTACAAGAGAAAAGAACATGCTGCCTAGTTGCTTACTTAACAAACATTAATACATGACTAAATACTCTGTGTGTACATATTTTTTAATATATGTACATCTGCACACATCAAATTCACTTGAATTAACTCTTCGTCAAAAAATATAAAAAAACACGCGCAGTTCTTTTAGAGTGCTGCTCGCTTTATTGAGGATAAGATTACACTCCGAGAGAGCAACTTGTGTAGCAATAGGATGATACCGAGAGGAAAAACTGGGAGAAGGGTCGGTTTAGTTCAAAAATTACATAAATACTCACTTCACTTAACTCTACTCCTTTCTACACGTCTGTAGACAAACGTTGCATAAAATGTTATTTATTTCTACAATCGCAATAATCATCATCATCATCCTCGTCGTCGTCAGTAATATAGTCATTTTCCCTGTTTATGAAACTGTGCATATTTATTCACCAGATTCACCATATTATATAGCTTATACGTGGATATTTAGAGAGGAAACTTGGAGAAGACACACACCACACACACGTACGTAAATACATATTAGAAGACTCACACAGACAAACAAAAGTGGTGGTTTGGTTAGTAGTCTGGTCTTTCCCAAAGAAGATTGAGTGAACCAAGTACAATAATAAAAGAAGGAGGTGAAGGATGAAATATTATGTGCATGCATTAAATACCTATCCAGCAGCGTGTTTGGTATAATAATGTAGATATACGCTATATGCACTTGACTGCTCGACAGTTTTAATAATTTAATAATAACCAAAACGTTTTAATAACAAAAAAGTGATTCTCCGTGTTACTATTTACAAAAAAAAAAGAGTTTAATGTTTTTCCTTGCGTTTTTTACCTTTATCATAGGTTTGCAGAATATGTAATTGAAGTCATAGAGGTATAACGTGTAGATGCGATGTTTATCATGAGAAAAGTTATTAAGGATTCTTGGTAGCTTTAAATTGTGTTACACAGTTAGTCTCTGGCTACAGCTGCAGCTGAACGAATAATTTTGTAGAGATGTATTCATTATCCATACTTGAGTACATACAGACATGGCGCATCACATCGTTTTCATTTTTCATTTTTATTCTAAAAAAGGCAAAACTGTTTTTTTTTTCAATTCCATTTTTACGTGTGGATGCCATTAATGGGAAAGCGCGAAAAGGGAGGAGGAGGAGGAGGAAGGCAGTGTGTGTTCTCTCGGCTTATGAAGATTTATATCTGCAAAAATGCCGAGTCTGAAGTAATAATGGTGATACTGTGAGTGAGTGTCCAGGAATATGATGGTTCCGTCAGTTACCAAAATAATACATAAAAGTCGACAGATATCGTATAAGCGTATTTTATTATAATATTATGTTAGGATCTAGAATGAACCCACGCAATTCAAAGCGGTTAAAATGTTATGCGTGTATATTCATTATCCATTATTGGCGAATGTGTCGAGTAAATTGAGAGTTTTTTTCTTAAAATTGAGAGCGATATTTGGCGTTTTTCTTCATGCAATGCGCTCCTGCTTTCTGCTGCTGTTGGCGAAAAAACCTGTTATTATTGCATGAAAGAGGCGATAATCTCCCAAGACGAAAAAAATTAGACAAGACATATCTATTAAAATTCGGAATACTTAATAATACGATGATGAGGATGATACTGCGAATGTTTGCATGGCATGGGTGAAGTCCATATGGGCGCTTTATTCGATGATGTAGTGGTGGTGCTAGTTGATTGTGTGCGTCTCCACTCTCCACCACACCGTCGTTTTTAGATGTGTGTGGCATCATACACATAATTACTGGTAAAACGTTGAATGCTGACGGTAACAGCATGTTCACAGGATTGCAAAAAAATGATTTTGTGTCTATCTATCTTAATATAGTTGTCATCTTGTTTTTGCTGTGCACGATAATAAGCAGCCTAAAGCATCAATTGCTTGTGTCGATCTTGCACTTGTTTAAAAAAATACTCATATCTCCTCTGCATACATTACTGATTACTGGAATGAGGTTTAAACTTAAGATTGAACGAAAATACTTGTAAAATATACCTGTTTCCTATTATTACCACTTATATTTTACCAAAAGCTATTTCTATATTCAATATTATAATCAGGGGAAAAAGACTGCGGAATTTACGGCTTCTCTCACAACGTCACAACTTGCCATATCATCAGCAACTCATTCACGATCATTTTTTACGATCTGTTCACTCTCCATGCGATTTGAAAAAGAAAAAATGAAATTTTTATTTTTTTGACTCGGCTCGGCGACCTTTTATAGATTTGATAAGATTGGTGTCATAAATGAAAGGCAGATAAGTTTCAACAAACAACATATAGTACATACCCGATTTGGAACTTTCAATACCTGCGTAGGTAGGTAGACATAAATTTTTTGGAAATTTCACTGTAGAATTATTCCATGTAAAAATATACCCAAATTGTTTACTATACCGTAAAGACGATAAGGAGTTCTAAAGAGTAAAATATCTCAATATTTTATTTTTATATACATGACTCCATTTGCATTTTTGAAAGAACCGTGACGTTCTCACACCCTCGCACACATTCACCACGAAAAAGACATTCATGCCTTCCTTAAATACTTCATTATGTGTAGCATAAAAGGAAAATGACTTTCGGGTCACATTTGATCTACTTTCGTACCATCAGCCCGGTTTATGCGTTTCGATTTTGAATAAAAACGGCAGTTAAAATAAAATTGAATCACCGTCATTAGCCAACCCCATCAACCTCAATGGTAATTATTGTTATTAGTTTATTTACCTCCATGAAATAATAAGTGGTCTTAGCTTTTGACTTTCTACTTTACGTTTTTAATCAAAGCAGTACTCCTCTGATAGGGTTGCTACACAGTTTGTATTTACGTAAGAACGAATAGATTTGTTGTTTTCTGATTCTGATGTTTTGCTGATATAAAAGCCAAAAAATGACATTTTAAAGGGTATTACGAAGAATTGTTAATATTATTATTAACCCTATAAGCACAACAACGTACGTATGTATAAAAAGCGTTTCACATAATTTCCCGTGTCGTAAGTGTCGCTGATGACAGTTTTCATTAGGTCAATAATTGAAGTGTTCCGGAGGCAATAAAACAGCACAGCTCATCAGTGAATATTATTAGGAAGGCCTGAGAGAGTGATTTTTTTAGATTTGCCTCTGGCATAAATATAATCAGTCTTACAGGATAATAACAATAACGAAGGATGGTGATGATGATGATGATGATCGTTTTATTTATGGATCAAGTCAATAAAAATGTGAGTGAGTAAACCTTAAGTGGTACGTGCGAAGCCTAAATTGGATGAGGAATTTCCTGTTTGTGAGGGAAGCGCATTATTTTTTATCAACTTTTTGGTTGGCATTTGCCATTCTAAATTAGGTGTAGTATAAAACGAAAGGGAATTAAGGAACAGAAATGATTTTTTAAAGAAAATTATTGCATGACCATAATACTCTGAAAGTATAATAATATTTTTATGACTGGAATAAAAAGAAGAAAAAAACAGTTATCGTCTCCTGTTATATATGTGTGTATCATGTCAGTCAAAAGCTGTTGAACCCACAAAACTAACCAAAAATATTAAAAAAGTTCAACTGGCATACACACACGAACATATTTTCACAGCAGGCATTGATGTGATGTGGGTGGGCTGTAAAGGTGACATTTGGAGGCACGAGTTTGACGGACCGCGAAATTATCACGATGACAAAGTTTTTGGTAAGGAATGTCTACACATAAAAAAAAGTTTCTAAAGGAATGAAGAATGGATTTTTTGATAACAAATTATGAGGGAAGAATCTGTTTGAAAGTTGACTTGATATTCCACACGTCTTATTATTTCCTCTCTGTCACTCAGAGAATGCCAGCACATTTTGTATGACGGCTGGGCTTTTTTTATAATGTTTGAATTTCATGAGGGTAAAAATCAGTAAAAAAAGTGGGTATGACATAATACATAATGGAATATGAAAATGTAATCCTTTTTGTTTGTCGTTCTCTCACAAAGATTATAAAAGGCTTATTTGATTACAACTGCCTTCTCAACTGACATAATGCAGGGCACGAATGAATGATTTCTTCAGATTTGAAATTCTCTCGCTCTCTGGCAAGAAAAAAAAATCTGATAAACTAAAATGACTTTTCCATGTCGTTTTTTGTATAACTTTGAAGATGGCGATTGATGAAAAACGATGAAGACGCGACAGTCATAAGAGTAAGATAATTTCTTGATGGAATACAGTAAAAACCGGGAAAGATACACACACACACTTTTGAATAGTGACTCTGACTGTCTTTTAGAGATTGATCACAATAAAATCATTTTATAAATCACAAAAATAAAAAAATATAAACAGGCTTTGCATTATGGGTCTTCTCTCCGGTTGAAAGAGTTGACGTACGTTTTTTTGTTGGTAACCTTACAAAATTTCTCAAAGTTGATAGCATAATAAATGAATGTCTTGCGTCTGTCATTTTGTGTCTTGTGATTTGGGATCGTGAATATTGTTAATGCAATCCAACCAACAACCAACCCTCATATATGTCTGCATGAATGTTATGTGTAGCCCGCCTGCAAAGCGAAGCGACGCTGCTGCTGTTGGCTTCAACAACACGACAAGAAATTAGTGACTCGTAAAAAATTAACTTGAATTTGACTTGACACTTGATACAGATATCAACTAGGGAGGTTCTTTCCTTATTTTTTTTAAAGAGACGAGTAGAAAAGTTATAAAACACAACGAGCAGCAAATGATATAGGCAAGTTGGACTAGTGAGAAGATAGGGAGAGGGTTAGTATAACTTGTTATAAAACCAACAAGGAAATACGGGTAGGTTAGTTAATAATCCAAGCATTACATGAGTATTATGGTATACACTTAAGTAAGCTACCATACCATCTTGTCCACCCTTTTCCACTTTTTCCTTCATACAATCAAACGTGTAGCTTACTAGAAGCCCAACATGGTCTTAAAATCCCGAATTACCATTACCCCTCATTACCACATTTATCAGCCGTATTGTTTTAAATTCACCTGTCTGAATTCATTAATATCGTCATCACCTCAATTTACCCAGACCCCTTCAAAAACGAAGAAAAATAAAAAAAAGTGTACACGTTGACTGTTTTTAAGTTTTACTTATTTATGGATCGTTTCATAAACCATTTATGGGGGGACAAGGATAAAATGTAGTTTCAAGGAACCACGTAGAGATTTTAAACAGGGGCTTCAGAAAGCTTGATTCCGTGTGCTGTATAGAAAGCTTTTGTACCTGCAACACGACCACACTTGGACGAAATTGATGGGTTTTTTGATGTTCACAGATATAAATTCATTATATTTTTTAACTTTCAGTTTGAAGAGAGATGACATTACCACATTGTAATGTGTTGTATGTGTGTGTGTGTAGTGCCCTACTTGTTGGCGCGTCTGGCCGGCTCCAAAATTTCATTGAAGCGTTGAAAACGCCGTAAAAATAAATCGTTATGAGGCTGATTACGAGGGAAAATAATAATAACATTCACATCTCATTAAATTGAGTCGTTTTTGTGGAAAAGCTAACGTGTTGTAATTGAAGCTTATTGAGTCATGAGAGTTGATGACGGACGGCTATTTATAGCTTGTCTCGATGCCCCCATTAGGTATTCTCCAAAGTCTCTCTTCGTGAAGATATTTTAAAACTCCTTTTGTCTGAGACTATACCTACATATATATATTTATCCCTTGGTATACTCAGAACAACAAGCTTATAAATAATTTTATTCAGCGTCTCATAAAGTCATCGTAAAGTTATGTACTCCATTGTTTGTCGGATCTGTTTCCTGTCGTCTCCTCATTACTGTTTATTTTTTTATAAAAATAAAAAATGCCCCATTGCGTGCCACATCACAAGCACTGACTTATATATTCTTCCAGGTAATATAAACATGCCTATACTTGGCTAATAAAGTAGATAAGGTATACAAAGAGAACAGAAGATTAATTGGATTGAAAAGCCGGAGCATGTTTTCTTTTGCTACTTTGGTCATTGTCGTTGTCGTCATCATCATCCTTTCTCCTCACACAAATTTCATTCTCGGCTACTAGGTATTTTGATGATGCGATCCCTTTTGTGTCCACATATCATATCGTGTCCGTGTCGTTTGTTAAGCCTTTTGTATTGCCACTGGCTTGACAGATTGCCACCATTAGGGGAAGTATCGTCTTCATCTTAAAAAGATACATGATGATTCCCCTGAAACCATGATTTAATATTATGGTTTCCTTATTAGGACAATTTTTTCGTACGGTAATTTGATACATCTTAAATATCAAGACTATGTGTGAGGAAGAAGACAACCATCAAAAGTGTATGCGTTGAGTAAAATATACGCTGTAGAAATACACACAGCTAATCTATTTGGTAGCTTTTTTATCCATTCACAAGACAAACAGGCTTACTTACTGCATGGGATTCTATCAAGCCGGTGATTAGTTGATGACCCAACGGACCTCCCTGAAAACGGCAGAAAATTAATACATCTACAAACAACACGCATTTATTTTACGAGTTTGTAGGAGGCGCTGGCGCTGCTGTTTTGTTAAAATGAGCGATCAAATTTCCTTTCTTTGATGCTACTCCAAGCTCTACAGCAAGTGCCTGTGTGGCGGTGTGTGTGTGGTTCGATGATGATAATGTTTCATTTGTGAAAAATTAAGTCGTGCTATACCTCCCTCTAAAAAGCGTATCGTTTTCTTCCCACCATCACCTTTTCTGATGAAAGAAGTGATACAGATACGCCATATACCACGTTCAGAGCTCGCTTTTTGCGCCCTGCCTTCAACTCTTTGTGTCCAATACAGGCAGTAATATGAAACCTGTGCAGTGGCGAAAAAGTACCCAGTACCCGTCTCTTCTACCGAAACTAGCCCACGCACATATCTACAACTTTTTTTTCTTTGAAGTTCCTCAGTCACACAAGCATATCGATATTGCTGCATTGGTATATAGGTAAATAATAGGCGTACATATTATGATTACATCAAGTTTGCAATATGATGACGGGGATGAAGCTATTCCGGACAAGAATAAAGTAGCAAACGTTTTACTTAACATTGAGAGATTTCTCGTTGTGAGTTTTGATTACCAGCATGATGATCCCCTGAGGGCCTCTCCTCTTCAGCTGACTCATTCTATTCATTTCGTCAAGCTCTGAACTCCCTCTCTTTTTTTCTACTAACTTGACTTCAAGTCTGTTCCCTGTGTGATCTCCAATACTGTTGTTAGAGCCAGTGAGTTGTGCGGGTTTCTACATAACTTTATTACTATTTTTTTATATCCACCTTTATATATCGACTCCAACTTGCTACACAAACAAACCAAATATTGTATGTGTGGTATTGACTCTCTCTCTCTCTCTCTCTGTCTGTTTTGTGTGTTGGTGGTAGTGATGGTGTGGTTAGCATCCCTGTCTCTTTCACATTATATAACAATTACCGCAACAATGCCTTTAAAAATACCAAAATTTTTCCTCTAATTAATTTTCCACTTTTTTAATATCCAGCTGAATGTGTTGAATATTTGTTTCTTGTGTGTTTTTCAAGAGGACCACCGTTGTGCGTAGGCACATTCAAAAAAAAACATTTTCTCCACGTATGTAGGTGATGCGCAGACTACTATGCACGCATGCTTGCTCACTTGCATCATCATCTTCTTCATCTTCATGCCATTATAATAGTGCTAAAGGATACACGTATCATTTTGTATGTTCATATACACCGACGCTCTCATTACCATTATTACATTACTTAAGGATAAAGCCACCATGAAGTATTTCCCACTTGAAATAATAGAAACATCTTGGGGGAAAAATCTCGGCATTTTTCTCCTTTTTAACGTATTAATTATTACCACTATAATGATGTTGATTATGATTATTATTACATATTTACCATTACCAAACAGACATAGGTAAAGCTTACAACGCGTTTATACCTAGACATTAGAGCGGATTCTAATGATGGTGATTGCTGGCTGCCACCTACATTGAGATATTATTATTTTGTTTACGGTAGGGCATAAAATGAAAGTTTACCTGTGTGTGAGATGTTTATAATTTTATAATACATATTACGAATTTACGACACAAAATATAACAGTATATTTAAAAGAAAGGCGAAAGTAAATCGTCAATAAATATTACTATTATTTTGCGTATGACAAAAAAAGTTTCAGCTCTCGCCTTTGTGTTCTTTGCTTAGGCATACGTAGATCGGGACCACTTAACAGGATCATGTCGACCATACCGTTGTTGTAGAATTACACGTTACTCAGTATTCTTTTAAATTAATTTAGCCTAGACACGTTTTTGAGATTTTTTTGTTTCACGTAATAACACACTTGTATTAAATAAATTGAATACTCAATACGCTGCATTTTTGTTAATTAAGAGAAAGGTTTACCTGTGTGACATACGGAATTTAATAGCTATGTTCATAATACCGTATTAAGTATTAAATGTAAGTATAACTTCTTTTCTTGATAGAAGGGGTAGTTTTGACTCATAATTGATAAAGACATCCTAAATCTTAATCCTCTCCTGCCTGCCAAAAAAGAAAACCAGTCTTGCTATTCTTCTGTAGAAACTAAATTTTTTTGGGACCTACCCTAACATCATGAAAGGGGGAAAAAATATACGAACGTCAAACGTGATTCAGATTTAATAAACTTTACTTTAATAAATGCTGTAGCATTTTGGCATAAAGGCTTCTCTTCTTTGCTGTGCTAATATACCTATTGCTTTTGATGTATTTTTTTGTATGCATGTATTTACTTTACTGATAAGTTATTTTAAAGTCCTTAAAAAATTAATAGTACCCTAAGGACATATATGTACTGTATGTCATGTCATAAAAATGTATGTATTAATAAAGCCGATTTTTTTGTTTTTGTTTATATTTTAGGAAGAAGTAAGTAACCTTCCTACCTCTCAACTCAACCAATTTGACTTGATACAAAAAAGCATGCCACAACCTTTGGCTTTTTTTGTCCTGCTGAGAATGTGTAACATGCAAGATGATATTGAACAAACTAAAACCTGAGAGACAGTTAGCAATTTCGTGTCTCATTTTCCCCGTACGTGCTTACAGCTTGGTTGAATTTTCTTTTTGAATTTTCCAACGCTGATATTTAATTTCAGTAGCTTCGGTATTGTTTTTTAATGAAAGCAGTTGTAATGGTAAAAATAGGAGCAAAAACAGACGGAAGGATGAGAAGATAGAGATGAAGAAAATTTGGAACTTGTAGCCACATGCAGTGCCGTATGATAACAATGTTATACTTCATGATATTTTTTTTGTTTTTTTCACAAAATTATTATTACCGTTCAAAATAACTGCATAGATACATATATGGTGAAATGAATATGGAAATTGCAGTACGGCAGCCCTACAATTTTACAAAAACCGTGTAGCATTCAATAAGCTACGTGTCCATCATTAAACTTTG
>JAHZNB010005664.1:0-11916 GCA_027744295.1 Callyntrura guangdongensis
TTTCTTGCACGTTGTAGCAACTCAAGTACTTCTGACATTCGTGTCCGTACAAACTGTCAAACTCTGACTTTAAGGCGTCAAAGTTTACTGCTTTTGGCGAGGAAAAAATTACTTGCAATTTTGCCTTGTTGTGGTTGCGGAGTTTTGCCTCAATTATACTTCTTTTTGTTTTTTTCAGCCATTTTAAAATTATCCCAGGGCAAGACCACTTTTCAATTTTCCTTTCTTGCAGTGTTGAAATCACAACGCCATATCTGAAACATTCATCAATTGAAGGTAGAACATTTCCTTCAAATTTTACTCTGTGGATCGAGACTCCTTCCTTGCCCGCAACACCACTGTTTGACAAGTCGTACAAAAAATCTCCATGCCCACCAGTGAAAAACGGGAAGTATTCCTTTGTTGGCTCTCCGAAAACACTAACAATTTTCTCTCGATTCCACAATACACATTTTTCGTCTTGTGAAAATTCCCTTGTCAAATGTACAGCAACTTCGGTAGCGTACTCCAGGTTCATGGCGTGTAGAATGTATTTTGCAGCATCGTAATCCAGGTGTAGTCCCATGTCCGCAGCACAAAACCAAACTTCGTATCCCATACTTGAAACACCCTCTTGAAACTTTTGTAGCAAAAATTGGCCAAATTGATGCAAGTCTTCAGCATATACGACAACTTTAACTTCATTAATGCCACCTTTTTTGTCAATCAGTGTTTGAAAATCTTCGAAGTCACTTGCAAGCCATTGAGATTTGGTTAGCGTGCCATGCAAATTTGACAAAGAATAATCAATAGCAGCCACCAACGAGGTCTCAATTAATTTGTAATCCATATCCACTGCACCCAAATTGCACTTTACTATTGCCGCAAGCTGTAAACTATTCCAGATTCCAATGTCCAGGCCTTCCAAAACTCGTGCTTGTAAACAATTCAAACCTGTCGTATCTACTCGACTCCATCGAACCAGGTCAATGACGTCTGGAAGTACAACGTTACAAGTTTGGCCCAAAATTTTCCAGTCTTTGAAAACCAAATTGATACCTTCCAAGTACACTTTATTCTCCATTGCGACACTTTTACACCAGATTCAACAAATCAAAAAAGTTACAGGAACTAAAAAACAAATATCGACGTTGAGTTGTCTTTACGGCTACGAGAGAAACAGTTGAGAATGAAGTGCTCCAGAGTACTGACGGGAGAAGAATGAATCGTATGAGATCAGTCACGCCTTTATATATTTAATTTACGCCACGTGTAGCAGTGCAAAGAGTGATATTATATGGTATATTTACTTTTAATGTTTACGATACCGTGCTGCGTAGAACTGTGCTGTGACTTGCATATTCAAAACACATTATTGTTTTCGTCAAATGAACACATGATGTTGTTGTTTAATACATTGAATGCCACTAATTAGTTAAGGAAATAGTCACGTCATGTAAATAAACGAAGCAATATGAAATGTGTTATAGGATATCTGAAGGTATTTTAATGTATTGTTCAAACAATAATCCCACTGGTGGATTCCGCAATCGGATGACGGGGTACTAATACATGTATACGGCCATAATAATAACATACATACATATAACATACATACATATTACATAGTATGTATAACATACTACGGCCATATATTACATACATACATACAATGTTCAAACAATAGCAGGTAAAGACGATTGCAATATACGTTACAATATATTAAGTAAAGAACTTTTTTTTAATCAAGTGAATAAATATTTTTTTAAAAACCTTAAAAATAATATCTAACTTTTTGTTTTGGGTAAACATATTTTAAAGAGGGCAGAGGCTTCTGTTATCCCCATGTTTCTTGGAGTTAAACCAAAGAATTTCAATTATACCATTTTTGGGTTTGAATGGAATTACTTTAGTAATTTTTACTTATTAAAACACTTAACTTTTACCCAAATAGTCGTTCAGAACTGACCCTTTAATATCCAAAATTTATGCATCTAATCTAAAAATTTGGATTAATCTAAATATATACATATGTATAATGAAGAGCAATTCCCACAATGTGCTTTTAAATTTCGAAAAATGAAACCATATCCAAAATTTGATTTTGGATAAAATATTTTTGGAAAACACAGACGCTACATTTCCATAACTAAATATAGAAAACGAAATTTTGAATTTGAGTGATACAAAGTTTCAATTAAACTCTTTGTTTTCCAATTTTATCGTAACTAATTCCATAATTTGGACAACCGTTACTCCTTTTTCCCTGTTTCATACTTTAAGAGGAATTGGAATTAAACAGAATCTATCAATCATGTCAATTTATATAGCCGCTGGTAATATCCTAATTATACCTCAAATATTTTCCCTTCAAACATTACAAGTTACCGAAGCCAAGCCGAAACCCCTACCCTTTATTTTGGACTAGCCCTATAATGTTTATATACTGAGGCTGGTATGTTAATGTCCCAATTATATACAAATTAGTAAGTATGTTAATATTTTTCAAGTTAGTTCATTACTAAATTTACCAACGCGTTTCTCGTTGAATGTATTTTAACTAAGTTGCTGATTATTGCCGGCAAACTGCTCACCCCCGTCCCTCTAGACGTTGTGTTTTGTCAATGGGTTTTAACATTAGGTGTATAGCGAGGGCAGACTCCTTCTCTTTGACACAACTCTTTCATTGGGAATGAATTGAAGCAATACGTATATCAACACATGATATTTGATTTGATTAATAGAATACAGAACGTACGAACATATAGAACGTTAGGATACTAATGCCACCACAATAGCAGTACAGTCGTCCCGTTGAATGTCATTCCATCTGCGTGTAAACGTTAAAAATGTAACATTTCAATTTAAAAACGCCTAAATTTATAAATACTGTTTTAAATATTGACATTACAAACCTCTCTCGGGCAGTCCTGCAAAGCTGCAAGGCAACATTTTGACCAATCCTGTTGGGAATTTTACCGTCAAGAAATGCCTCCCTGCCACCATAAGAATCCACTAAAATGTTCACAATTTCACTGTAGTTCAACTTGTCGGTGATTCCATCGCTGGCAATAACTAGGAAGCGGTCCAAAGATGGATCCAAGTAGAATTGCTTGATTGTTGGAGTGGGTTGAATTACAAATACTCCAGTCTCAGAATTTTGACTGTAGAAATTTCCCAACGCTCTAGTCATGGCCAACCAATTTGTTCGGTTGACAGTCTTTCCATTGTCGTTTACAACAGTCTTTTCAATTTGAACCCTCCCATTGTTGATTGTACCTCCGTTCCTACACAAAAATCAAAACAAGCATTATAAACTAGGTAGCTTTTGTTACAATACAAACGTATTTTAAAGATATAAACAGGTAACATTAACTTACATTTTTATAAAGTTGTCATCCTCTGATCCTGTTTTATGTAGGTTGCTAATTTGTTCAACATTAAAATACTCGTCGTTTTCACGCGTAATCCGAAGGACGGGTGAATCGCCAACATTGCCAACATGAACCTTTTTTCCCTGACAAACAACCACAGAGGCGGTTGTGCCTGCTGTGGAAGGCATTTTGTTACTGCGTGGCCACGATTCTGTAACATAAATAAGTTTACAACGTTCTGACTCTATCAGTAAAATATAAAATATTAAAAATTGCTAAATGAAAAATTTTCAAAGTCAAAAACCAACCATATTTAGAAAGCATTTCCATGTGCATTTTATTAAAGACGTTGCTAATCTTTTCTTCAACAATGCCTTTTCGGTTTAACATCCCTTCCAAATCAGAAAGCAAGTGTTGCTTACAGTATTCAGCAGCTTCTGCTCCGCCATGGCCATCATATACACCAAAAAGGCTAAATTTACCACCAGTTCGGTAGTCAAACCTGTCCTGATTCACGTTGTTTCGCGATCCTTTGATGCTACAAGCGGAAATCTCAAACACTGTCTTAATTTCCATTTTGGGTTTCTTTGCTGGATTAGCGGTATCCTCACAAGAGTCGCGTTTTCTGCAAAAAGAATTAAATTTAAATTTAAGATCAAATTAAATCAAAGACTTTTATTACTTGTCCAAAATGTTAGGTAAAGTCAAAAATATGTTAAACCTAAAACCAAAAATTAAAAGGAAATTATTTAATAATGGCACTACTTACTTTGCGTTGGAGTCCATGAAGAATTTCACTTTAAATAACGGTTTAGCACACAGTAGTAAAGTAAAACAGGAATCAAAGACTGAAAAAGACACACATCTGCTGCGGTTGATGGCCAAAACGATAATGAGGGACAAGTCAAGTCATCCTTCATGGATAAAGCTATCGTCAATAGTACGAGCGAGGAGAAATGAATGGAAACGTTGGATGGTAAACGTTAAATGCGAAGATATAACTATTAGGGGATAACAGAAGGAGTCAAGTAATCGCTAGTTGGGAGGAGCTAACACTAGAGTAGATGGTTAAAGAGACAGGAGGGAAGATGGAGGGTTTAACATAGTCAGAACGATGGAGGGGTCAACGGAGGCAAAATGATGCAGAGGTTAACAGAGGCGGAAAGATTAAAAGGTCAACGGAGGCAAAAAGGTGTAGAGGTCAACTGAGGCGGAAAGATTAAAAGGTCAACTGAGGCGGAATGATTAAAAGGTCAACTGAGGCGGAAAGATTAAAGGTCAATGGAGGCGGAAAGATTGAAAGGTCAATGAAAGCAAACAAATTCAGAGGTCAACGGAGAAGGAGCAGATGGCTGAAGAAAAGAACAATAGTGGAAACGTAAGGGTAACTACAGCAACGGTTGAACAAGTAAAGAAAATACCAACTTCCAACGAATTTAAAAAAACTAGACTATAAACCATAGCCGACTCTATTTTTTTCAAAATTATATTGTATAAAACCAAAATTTGGACTTGCAAGCCAACAAAAATTATTTTATATAATTTTTTGAGATTTATAAGATTTTTGTTGTATAAGGTATTTAAATACAGAGGTATGGTTACAGCGATACAGTAATTTAAGAGACTTATATACACAAGTTAAAATTTTTGATTTATCCAGTGAATATTTCAGAATCACAGGGTCACTATAAATACATCCGAATTCAAAATTAAAGTTTGGATACCGCCAGTTTATTTAACTCAAATAACCTAAAATAATTAACTTATACCTTTTAGGTTCAAACAAATTCTACTCTTTAAAATCCAAAATCTATTCTTTTAAAAAATTTTATTTTAAATTGGCTCTCGTACAAGACAAGTAATGTTTCATTCTGTACTTCAAGCAAATCTAAAATTTGGATTTGGAAAGGTATATTTTGGAAAAACAAGGGTGACACTGTCAATGCTACTGCTTATTTGTCCGTTTATTAGATTTATGGTTTGGTATTATTTTTCGTTTTTGTTTATTAAATTTTATAAGTTTCTTTATTTTATTACATTAAATTGCTTTTAATTATCTTGGCTTTTTAACAATCATTAAAATTAATTTTATTGCAAACGTATAAGTAATTTTGTCGCATTTTCAAAATCTTATTTAACTGTTCTGCCCTGCTCATCATCTGGAGTTGGTGGTCTAGTTGATCTCTTTTTTGCTTGCTGATCGCCGTTACCAATACTTGAAAAATCCCGCTGAACCTGTGCCAGTGACAAGCTTAGCTCCCGGCGTAGAATCACGTCTTCCCTCTCAGTGCAGGCTTGCTCTCTAAAGGTCGCGGCGCGCTCTCTGGCTTGAACAGCAATTTCACGCTTGAGAACCGCAGACTCCCGCTTAACCAATGTGGCTTTTATGCCCTCTTTTGTGTGAGTGCATACGGCTGAGCTGTTTCACGCACGTCTCCCATTTTGACACTATCAACTAAAAATAAAAATGCAATTATTATATTTCTTCCATAAAATTTGGAATGTTATGTAACCTATCGTGTTTTTCATTATCTACCTTGAATGTTCACCCAACCAAACCTTATAAATTAGTTCCTAAATTTGACAGGGAGACTTTTGAATTTGGTTGAAATAATTAAATGCACATTTCATTCAAAGAGAGCTCAACGAATAAACAGAATGAATGAACGAATGAACCAACGAACTGAAATGATCACGCTTTTATACCCCAACCTGGTATCGCCAAATACTTCTATCAAGCAGGACCAACAATGTAAGACCTATTTGCACTGTATGATAAGATTACCACGTTGAAGAACACTAATAACAAAATGATGACTGTAAACAAACAAACAGATGCACTCATAAAATTCATGTGTCGACGAATACAATCAGACATGCATTCAAGTCTGTGTACATTAACACAATTAAACAATGACACAGGATTTAAAAAAATATGTGGCAAACAATACACTATGCATTAAGTGCAATAGAGTATGTAGGAACAATGGTTTATAACGTACAAATTATAATTCTTACCATATGCAAAACGTACATGGGTACGCGTGCATGTAAATGGCAGTAGAAAAAGCTTAATACAATTAAAAATTGTACGTGCATACATGAAAAAAATTATTACGTAACAACTGGTCTGCTCCACTTTATAAAGTACACTACAGTACATACGGTCCAATTGCGTACACAAGCTGCACCTTCATAAGTATTCTGACCTTTTGGTTTTTATGTGTAATTTGGTTCATTAGTCTTACCTTTTTACAATGCAACATTCTTTTATTTAGCAGTGAAATTGCAAAAAAAGTAAAATCTAATCCCAAAATTTGGCTAATAATATGTAAACTAACTTAAGCCAGTCGTATCACAAATTTGGATTTAGATGAGATAAACTTGGCAATGTCAGAGGCACGCTGTTTGTTTCTGTCGCACGCTATCCAAACTTTAAAGTTGCATATGTGACCCTTGTAAATAAATATTTTTTTTAAATTTTACAATCAAAATTTGTTATCAACGTTATTATTAATAAATTTGACACTGCGATTGCAAAAAAATGCCATCTAATCCCAAAATTTGGCTAATATTGTGTAAACTAATCTGAGATATTCAAATCACAAATTTGGATTTAGGTGACACAAACTTGGAAACGGCAGAGGAGGATTTCTGTTTCTAAATTTTGGATTTGGGTAAATCACATTGAAATGATTGCGCCAAAATCGTATACGCTAAAGTCAACCTTAAATTTGAAGGAAATCCATATTAAAAAATCTCGCAGAGAATTTCGTCGCAATAAAAATAAAAATTCCGATTTGTTCTAAAAATCTAATTTAACATATTAGTTTATTTAATGAAAATCTGTTTTCATTTGTTATTCATATTATAAAACAAATATTGTGTAAACTAATCTGAGATATTCAAATCACAAATTTGGATTTAGGTGACACAAACTATGAAACGGCAGAGGAGGATTTCTGTTTCTAAATTTTGGATTTGGGTAAATCACATTCAACGTCAAAGTCAACCTTAAATTTGAAGGAAATCCATATTAAAAAATTTCGCAGAGAATTTCGTCGCAATAAAAATAAAAATTCCGATTTGTTCTAAAAATCTAATTTAACATATTAGTTTATTTAATAAAAATCTGTTTTCATTTGTTATTCATATTATAAAACCTTGTATGAAATCAATATAAAAAGTACTAATATTGAAAATTTGTGAATTCACGAGGGCTGTTTATAATGTCGTTAGTCAAGTGTAAACCTCATAATTATTTTTTTACACAAACACGCAAGTGATTTTCCTACTCCTAACCTAACCCAACCTTAACCTAATTTTCTAAATGATATGGATGGACCAAATTAATTGATCACTGGATTCATGGTAACACTAAAATACAAGAATAAATAACTTTTCGTTTCCTTTCAAACTTACCATTAATAAATCAGGACCTCATTACTCAGAAGAAATAATAAAATTAAATAATAACAAGATATGTAAATTCGACAATTAAAAATATAAATTCCTTTGTTACTCTGGAGTATAATATCATTAAACAATAATATTTGGAAAAGGTAACAAAACCAGTTTACAGTCTTAAATGAACACAATTGTAAAACTTGCAATGAAAAATTTCACTTAAAATGTTGGAATAACCTTAACCTAATTTTCTAAATGATATGGATGGACCAAATTAATTGATCACTGGATTCATGGTAACACTAAAATACAAGAATAAATAACTTTTCGTTTCCTTTCAAACTTACCGTTAATAAATGGGGACAACATTACTCAGAAGAAGTAATAAAATAATAATAACAAGATATATAAATTTGACAATTAAAAATATAAATTCCTTTGTTACTCTGGAGTATAATATCATTGAACAATAATATTTGGAAAAGGTAACAAAACCAGTTTACAGTCTTAAATGAACACAATTGTAAAACTTGCAATGAAAAATTTCACTTAAAATGTTGGAGATCAATTTCTCTACTCTCGTAAATTTTTTTCATAGTATTGGCATTGACTACTTTTCAGAGACTACAAAGCATCTCTACTAGATCCAGGCTCGTTCCTTTGGGGTCCATCAACGCGAGTTGACAAATTCATTTCACCTTTTGAAACACCATGTAAACAATAGTATTAACTTCAAAGTGAAAATGGCAATATAAAATAGTGTGTTAAAAGCATAATCACCATGTTTATCATTGTCGCGGCTTCGGCTAAACCTGTGACGTGTTTTGTGGCTAGACTTTGACCTAGACTTGCGGCTGGACCTATTCCNGGCTTCGGCTAAACCTGTGACGTGTTTTGTGGCTAGACTTTGACCTAGACTTGCGGCTGGACCTATTCCAGGACAAAGGCGAAGCCGAGGACCGTGATTTTGATTTCCGGCTCTCACCATCTACATTGGCAGTTTGGTCATACCTTGGACCTGATAAAGTTAAAGCTTGTTCTGGGATCCCGCCCTCATTAGTGCCACTGATTCGGCCTTTTACCACAGGAAGGCCAAAAAGTTCTGAAAGCCAAAAATACATGTAACACGTAATAGTTTCATGCAAGATAATAGATTACCAATTACCATCCTACACAGTGTACCTCTGCATCGTAATGCTAGCTCCTTGTCGTCCGCAGTATTCTTAAATCGCCGCAAAGTCGAAATAACATTGCCAATCTTTCCCACTCCGTCTGCAGTATTGCCAAAAAGTTCACCTAGTCCCTTTATTGCAAAGTTTTTTGCTTGTAACTGGGCCTTTTTATCTTCAAAACTTTCAACTTCTCTTCCCAAATTTTCCAACTCTTTTTTAAGTTTCTTCCTTTGCAATTTATTTTGTTTGAGCTCAGCTAAAGCGCTGTTAATAGATTTTCGTAGTTTGCCCAAATGCATGTCAATATCCTTCAGAGTTTTTGTTTCTTCAATTTCCATTTCATCATTTTGTTCTGTGACACAAAATCAAAACAATTATAAGGCAAGGCAATCATGAATTAGCTAAACTAATGAATAGCCAATTTTGAATACAATTTTACCATCGTCCTCTGATCCACTGATTTCCATGTTTATTGGAAAAGATGCTTCAAATTCTTGTGGCAAGCAGAGCTGCCTTTTCCAAGTTGATTTGTTTGGACCCTCAATTACCTTGTACGCAAATTGCTTTACATGATCCGATAAAAATTGTAGCTGTCTAAAACCATCTAAGGGATAACATAATTACAAATTTCAACATTTGCACAGTTGTTAAAAAAGAAAAATATATAATTTTTACGCACCAGCAAGCTTATAACAAATTGCAGCAGTCAAATTCCGAAGTTTTACGTTTGTAAAATAACGCATAAACATTTCTTGCGTCCTGCCTTTTACTTTATTTAAATCAGGGTTATTTTTTCTGTTTTTCTCTAGAAATATTTTCCAATGATCAGTATCGGGTATTCCTTCACCCCAGTACATGTTGGTAACCTGTTAAATTACAAAAAGTTTAAACTCGTCTTTTCTAGCAATCAAAAAACCTTTAATTTAAAATTTCAACCTGTATGTACCTTTGTAAGAGACTTTTTAGGTTTTCCCTGTAAGGACCCCCTTTGGGAAAATTCAAATTCATTTTCGTTGACAACTGGAAAGTATTGACCCCATTCCGCCACGTCAATTTCTCTCAGTCGTCTCAAAATAATTCTCAAAACACGATCAAAGTTCAGTCCATGGTGATCGTGATTTTGGTACGCTCTTGTGTAAGACTCGACCAAAAATTCTATATTAAGTTTTGTTTTTTCAATCTGTTTCTCATCGTTTTGACTCAATGGCTTGCCTTGATCTTGCAAATGCTCATTTAAATTTGACAAATTATTCATTTCTAACCTGCTAGAAATAATCGTCAATCCTGGTGTGTTTTTGATACATTGCAAAGCCGTATGTGTTTTGGCTTTCTTCGTGTCGTCATCCATTACCTTTTCGTCATTACTGGCTTTGGATACTACCGTAAAAACCACATTAGTGTAGCCAAGTATTTGACTTAAAATTTAAAATTTACTTACTTACACAAGTACTTACATGTTCGTTTAGTCGAAGAAGGTTTCTCGTCATCGCTGCCAATATTGCTTCCACTACGGCTGCTGCTGCTACTACTACTATTGCTTCTACCACTGCTCACACTAGAGCTCCTTTTAAGGCTATTGCGGCTTCTACTACTGCTAGTAGAGCTCTCGTCACTGCTACTACTACTCAGGTTCCGACTGTTCATCTCTTGATGACGGACGTCAACGCGAATAACGTAGCCCCGACAGTTAATTCTGAAACTACAACTTTCACGGCGAGACAGGCGTCTTTTGTTCTTTCCGCGGATATCAGTTCTCGACTCTAGACAAACAAAATTATAATAATAATCTTAATCGTAGTTGAATTTGTGTATATTGAAATATTAATATTTAAATTATAATTTAGTGTACATTATTGTTGGCACTTTTTATTATGTAACACAATAAAACTCCATTGAAGAAACTTTCATTTCCAAATTTTAGATTTGTAAAACCAAATATAATAAAAAGCAGTCTCGTGTGTAATCATGGCAAACATAAAAAGAACTTTCTATGTTTACTTCGTCTAACCATAACTTGTTTCCAAGTTTTGGAATTGGAATACAATTGCTTCCCTGTATACTTTTAAAAATTTCCATTATAATTATAATTTAGTGTACATTATTATTGGCACATTTTATTATGTAACACAATAAAACTTCAGTCAAGAAATTTTCATTTCCAAATTTTAGATTTGGATTACCAAATATAATAAAAAACAGTCTCAATTGTATTCATGGCAAACATAAAAAGAACTTTCTCTGCTTACTTCGTCTAACCATATTTTGTTTCCAAATTTTGGAATTGGAATACAAATGCTTCCCTGTATACTTTAAAAAATTTCCATTATAATTATAATTTAGTGTACATTATTGTTGGCACTTATTATTATCTAACACATTAAAACTTCAGTCAAGAAATTTTCATTTCCAAATTTTAAATTTGGAAAACCAAATATAATAAAAAACAGCTACAAGTGTCTGCGTGGTCTACAGAAATTTGGTTTCCAAATTTTTGATTTGGAATATTAATTTTTTTAAAAAAAACATGGCATTGTAAAAATTATTTCTTTACTTTGGATCAAATATACATTTAGAGTGTTATTTTCACTTTAGCACTTTCGATATAAAAACCAACATTTACTTACCAAAGACCTTAATTTTGGAATCTTTATTTTAAGGTTAACGTGTTTAATGTGTACGGCAAACGAAATCCTCTTTTCTCCAGTTAGTTAGTTAACACGGGACAATCAACAGCGATCACAATAATAATTCTGTTCCGGTTTATTGGGTATATTTTTATTCTGGTAAACAATATAAGCGTCACATTTGATTACAACCTACAAAAATATGCGTGTAATTAGTCAATTGTTAACTGCACCATTACTACATTACCACATTTACACAAAGAAAGAAAATTTCAACGTACAAAATATACATAATTTCACAGACCTCTCTTATTATTCAGACCTTCCACCCACACTTCTGGAAATAAAATGAATTTTAGT
>JAHZNB010005665.1:0-11292 GCA_027744295.1 Callyntrura guangdongensis
CTAAGGCATTTTTTGGAAGCAAACCTAACTAGCACTCTACTGGAATTTCTTTAGAAGCGTAGCGACGAACGATCATGTAACTTTGTCTTTATTGCAAAATCCTAGAGTGTTTCGTTCTGTTCAAACAGCAAACCGCGACCGTACAGGATTGCATCGATTTTCATTTGACTACTGTCAGTAAACAAGTATGGTGCAATCCTCGCGAAAACACTGGAGAGTAATACAACTTTTATTGTATTTTTTATCTGTGCTAAATCCTTTTATCACTATCACTATTTTAATGTGCTATTTACAAAAACGGCGATGGCGCTGGCGCTGCATGACTACATGCATTATTATCGTATCAAACGAATCCAACAACTCTTACACAAATGATGCAGGTAGGTAGGTATTACGGCCAAAGATATTTTCAATTTTCATAAGAAAATTTACATACTACCTTTATTACATACATACCATCACCATTATACCGTAAATCTGTTTTTAAAAGAAACTTTAAAACTTCCTTGCAACCTTGCTAAAAACTAGTCCTGACCTGATTCAAAAAAATATTTCGTTGTTGTTTCACACGTCACTCACATCACAACCACAGAGAGGAATTACTGGAATTTTAACTCCAATTGAAATGTGACTTTACCGACCGGAGTACAAACAAGTAAATATACATCGCTCAGCAATATTTGCTCAACTAGAAAGATTTTTTTGTAGTGCCCCAATATTCCCATGTGGTACTCCTTCTAATAAGTACTGCGCATTGCTTTGTGCTCATGAATAATTTAACAATAATGAAAACAACAACATCAGCAGCCAATCAGAGCGGTGTTTAGAGTACATAAATAATACACACGCCTAACAGTGCCTCGTTTTAGTAGTCGTTTCTCAATCCATCTGGGACTTGGATCATACAAGTTACTTAATTGTATTCACTAAAATCTGACAAATGCACGCAAGGTAGTTACTTGTAAACACCTGTGATGCAAGTTACTTGCTGCAAACAATTCACTCATCAGTTGACTCGAGTAGTGAAATAACACTTTTCTGCAAGCATCCAAAATGTCTTATTTACACAGCAAAACTAGGGTGTTGTATGTGATTATAATTTATGTCAATGGAGATACTGCAGCACAGCAGAGTATGCATATCGTCATACGTTTACTGCACAAAAGTAACGCGTTAGCGTTACATGACTTTTTTGCTTTTTCTTACGTGAAGGTGACAAGGATTTTTTTCTGCTGCCATTGTTGAATGTCTATTCATTCAGCATTAATTATCTCGCCCCTGGCTATTACATTGTACCAAGTACACTTGAAGTACACAGTGAACATGGGATGGCGATGATGGCACATCATTGTCACGATTCGTTGGTGGTGGCATTGGCGATTGGAGGATATGCAATGCACTACTAAAATCACGAGAATTCTGCTAAATATTTTACATGACTTAATGTTTCACAACGTAACTAGCTACCTTTACCAACAGAAGGCAACAATGTGTAATTATAATGAATGTAAAGATCAAAATTTAAAAAGCAAGTAGTAGCAGATGCGACTTGCAACGGAAAGACGTCAAAATCAACTGTTGACTAATATGTACAGCTTGGCATACAGTTCCACAGTACGGCCTTTTTTAAAGTTTTGTTTCTTTCTTCGTTATCGCCTCGTCACAATAATGGTATAAGATTATCTCCGTAGTATAACCCTTAATGTAATGATCCTGTATATAACGAAAACTGAAAAGTTGAAAAGTGTACAAGCGAAGCGAGACGCATCTTTTTTTACTTGCAAGATGTCCATGAGAAATAATTCGATGAAGCAAGAAACAAGTCAGACAAGAAAATGATTATGAATCTTGTTTTTTTTCTCGTGTTGTTGTTGCGTTGTTGTTGTTGTAAGGAATGGCATGGTGCATTCATGCATGTTGAATTTACTGTACTGCCATTCCCATTATAAAAATGAAAACATTTTTGTGTGTTGTGTGTGACCCATCATGAAGCTGTGATGCGCTTATTGCTTAAGCAGGCGCAGAATTCGCCACCACCACTCGTCGTCAGCTACTATCACACACGCGCAGATAGGCATATCGTAATATAAAACTATATAATGAATGCTTACCATTTTATATAATCCTTAACTTGAGTGTTTACAATGATAAGAAAAGATGCATTCCGTTCTTGGCCGACTACAAAAACTTTGCGACGTCTCAACATTTATTTTTCATTTTAGCGATATATGTTATATGTAAGTAGGTACATTCACTCACAAAATCAGCTTGATTGTATACAACTTGTAAATATGCAACTAATACGAAGAGGGGTTGACTTGTTGTTACTAATAGCACGTTGATTTTTTTATCGTATGCCGTTATCCTCACGTTGTAATGAATATTACGCGAACTATGACCGGCTTATAAAGCTGACTTCTTGTTTATATCTGTTTTGAACTTCATTACATGTGTAATATGTTGGTTTACGACCCACGGCTTGGCATTTTAGGATGGGTTTGCGAAATAAACCTAAATGTTTCCTGTGAATCACTGGTTTATGCTTAAAATGAGTAGCTGTTGTGCTTCTCCTTCGTCTTCGTTAAGTTTGGACTCAGGGAACATAAACAAAGCATTTTAGATTAACAGTTTCCTGTATTTTGACAAGAGTGTTTCTACAAATAAACTATTTAAGATGAGTCCAAGCGAAAAAATGAGAAACTGCGAGAAGCAGCCAAGCTAATTGGTGCACATGTTGACTTCAGCTTAGGGATAAGAGGATTTTATTGAAGAAATACACACATGTGACTTTAAGGCATCTTTTGTACAGAGTGATGCTTTCAGTAGAGGTTGGAAATGTGTTCTAAACTCATACAATTTTCTTGAATACAAAAGCATTTGACGATGGTATCATATAAGTGTTTCTTGTTAGATGAGTGTCTTATAAAAGAAAGTCGATAAAAGTTTTGATTGGTTTACAAGTAAATAAGGCCTAACGAAAGAAGAAATGCTGACAATAGAATGATTGAGGGTAGAGCAATTTTAGATCCTGAACAGAACCGTCTCATATCTTCAATTTCACCACAATCTCCATTTTCTTTCATTTTCTGTTTTTCTAAAGCCTGAGCATTGAAAATACAACTCTGAAATCCTTTTTCGGCACCTTTGCATTCCATATCGTGAATGCACTCTTGATATTTTTTCTTTCCCAAAATAAGGCATCGTTTAAAGCCATCAATGTCTATGGGTTCGGCTTCATCCTCGGCGCATGTGCAATTTCCATTTACACATTTTAGCGCCAATGATAGGTCGCTGATAACAATCCTCTTTTGTGCGTCAGGTGCATCGCTGGCTTTATTTTCCTTATAATAGTGTACTGCAATGGTACCGGCTACACAAGGATCAGGATCGCTGGAAGCATTACACGGAGTACCATAGTCTACATTTCCACCCGTCATCCAATTTACTGACCCTTCTTTGTTTTTCTTCACCGATTCCAATTCTGCCAATCGGACTGCCCTCTGTGTTTTCCAGTGTTTACGATTTGCAACACAAGTTTTTTCACTGGGTGCATCAGTACCACTACTACAATGAATTGGATTTACTTCCAGTAACAATAAAAGCCAAATTGCTTCTGCTAGTGTTGCCGCCACTATTGCAAGCTTCATAGTGTCTAGTCCAAAAAAACATAACATATAATCATCGTTTTTATGAACACGGATGCAAGTACATGGCGATAGAATGTATGCATTGCATTATTTGACCTGATAAAATGATTTTATTAAATCCAACACAACACCTTACGTGAGAGAGAAGTTTCCAATTCAATCGCCCCAAGTATTTGAGTTCAAGTTCAGCAAGGTACCAAATTCCAACGTTCTCTGGAATTTACATTTAGACAGTTAATATAACGCTAAAAAATTCAGATTTCTTCTCTAAAACATTTATCATGTATGTAGTTAACCACAAAGAGCTTATATATAATCATAATCAATATTTATAAATATATAAACATGACGTACTTTTGGATTTTCTTGAATTTTCAAATCATCATGATTGGAAGAATTAGAATAAATAAAGTTTTAAAAACTTGCCTCTTTTTCATACATTTTTCCGTTGGCATAACTTTTTGTTTACACTTCACTGTTCCTTTACCCGTTATCCATGCTGATCAAGCTTTGCAATTTGCATGCTCATTTCCGCTGTTCAATTTGCAAACAACAAGAATTTGCTTTATACTTTCTTTTCCAAGGAGTTTACATGAAATTACACTATCATGGTAACAGTAAATGCAATTTTGAATGGGCTAAAGATTCTTTAGCCCATTCAACATTGCATTTACTGTTACCATGATAGTGTAATTTCATGTAAACTCCTTGTTTCTTTTCATTTGGTTACTACTGAATAAATGGACGTCGCCGTACGAAATGTTAAAACAGTGTTACAATTATTTTGTAAAATTCATTTTTGTGGAAATATGATTCGAGCTCATAATATAGTCACGTGCGTGATGGTGAGTGACATCCGACATACTAGGACTAGGATCTAGACTCTAGACTAGATTGCATCTGCATGCCAATTGTGTGCATGCAGATCAGACTCGTGAGCTCTAAGAAACCAAAAACTCCATAAGAGCCAAAAACGGACGTATTTAGGGCATCGACAATTATACATGACATGATGTACACATATCATGGGCATATTTATCTAACAATTCGACAATTCTGCAAGGAATTTAATATAGAAGAAAAGCTGAATGAACAAAAGTGAATGCGAATTATAGTTCCATGAGATTTTGTATGGATAATGTTGGTCTCGAATGATGTAATTATCTCTAAATGCTAGTTGATATGTATGTATTGTTATTTATTTTTATGGTTTCGTGTGATGCAAAAACCTCGTATGAAAAACAGTTGAATCGAGATTGTGTGGAAGGCGATTAGTTTACTATTCTGTCAAAACAATAGCATGCAAGTGTATGCATACATATGCTAAAATATGTTGTCTCGTATAACTCATTGTTTTATATTAAAATTTAAGACTACCGGTTAAAGCTGAAGATGAATGATACATTCAGGTCAACGTGAAATAATTTTAATTCATCTAGACTAAACCCAAAATGACAACTTTCCATCAGAATAATATGCATGTAAATTTACTGTTGAATGAGGGAAAACTCGAGAAAATTTTGGTATATAAGCTGGTTGATCTCAACCAAACGATATCAAACCATCATCTTCCTTTCTACATCAACTTCCAACCTCTTCCAAAGCTTCTATTTCGAGCTTTACAAACGTAAAGTACACACAAAACCGCAAAGTAAGGGTTTAATCACAAAGAGCAGTATATTTTGGAAACTTGTCTACACTGTTATATAATAATATTATTTTATATTTCAAAAAATTTCAGATGGCCAAAGTTTTTTCAATTGCTGTTGCTCTTGCTGCCGTCCTTTTCGTGGCGTATGCTTTACCCAGACCACAAGAGGAGGTGAGCCAAGTTTTCGATTAACTTGTTAAAAATTATGTTGCAAGTTGCAATACAAACTAAGTCCCCATTTTTTGTTCAAACTTTAGGAAGCCCCAGCGACCGAACCTCCACCAGCAGAAGGAGAAGCTGGTGAAGCTGGTGAAGAGGGAGAAACTACTACTCAAAATCCCTGCGCCCAGTTCAACGAACAATGCGCTAGTAAGAATTTAACTTTTTTCTGTTGTCAATATTGGGGGAGTAGGAAAAGTGGTCTTAAATTTAACGTTTTTTAACAGATAATGGCGGTCAAGTAGACAATGGTGGCGGCAATAACACTCAGGGTAGCACCATGCCCCCAATGAGTCCACAATGTCAAGCTTTACAACAACAGTGCGGCAATCAAAACAACATGCCTGGTAATGAGTCAACATTATAAACCAAATTTGAGTCAAAGTAAAACTTCAGTGACAATAACTACTTAAATAATCTATTAGTTACCCCTCCCCCGGGACAAACTATGCCCGGTGGTGTGACTCAACCTGGCATGACACAGCCAACTCAACCTGGCATGACCCAACCAACTCAACCACCCATGAATCAGAATATGACTCAGCCAGCTCAGCCTGGTACTGAAATGCCCTCACAAAACAGCACAAGTAATTATTATCAATAGTGTTTTTATATCAATTAATTTCATACAAAAAAATATACGAAACCAAATATAAATATGCCTTAAACACTAACATTTTAACTCATTTTCTAGTTCCCGGACTTGGCATTGGAGGACGACGATAAACATTTACCGCAAATAATTCCAAGGATGTTCCACGGTTTAAATATTTATTCTACTTTTCTTTATTGACTTCTCCTTTCTTAAACTGTACTATCTATTTAATTTCCTTTAATGCATGGGAGGTTGTATCCTTTCTATTTAACGCCTGTCTTTCTACCTCACTGTTTGAAAACAATAAAGATATTTGAGCAAAGCATAAACTGAATTCCGCAGAGTACATTTATTTCCAATCAATGATCAATGTCTTTTATTTCATCAAATAACAATATTTCACCAAATACACTGCAAAGCTACAAAATACATTTTGAAAATGGCACAACAAATTAAAATAAATTAGTAAATATAGTATGACTAATTTTATGAATGAATGGTAATTGTTCGAAATAATTGGTCCACTTAATTACAGATACTTTTTGAGATTGGTCCCTTCGTTTTAGTTACATATTTTCAGGTTTAAGCACAATGTGAAGTGCATTAGCTACAACCTACATTTACATATGTATATTTTTTTCTATTGTTTAGGATTTCATCATTCAAGCTATCCTGAAAACACGATTTAATAAACTTCCGCTGAGGTTTCTCCATCTTTTGTAACAATCACCATCAAGCTGCCACTTTTTAATCCGCCATCCTCTAAAGCCATCCATCCCTGAATTAACCTAAACACGTAATTAATATTTTTGAATGCATTAACTTAAAGCTCAAAGAGCAATACTAAAACATTCTATATAAATTGCATCCGGCTATTCCGATTGTGTCAGAATGCAACCTTTTACCCTGCCACGTGGTCCAATGGTGTCCAGGAACTAAAGTCTTCCTGTCCGGTAGCAAACTTTCGATTGTTTGGCGTGTCTAAAGTTCGCGGCAGCAAACCTACCACTACCGTATTTTTCGGGAGTCCACTTTGTTCGGATGCCAAACTTTTCACCAGGTGGTGCACAGCAGCCTACAGTAATAATTCTTTATTAAAATAATTCCGTCCGAAATTTGTCCATTTGGAGTATTTCTTTCTACTACCATCAAACATTACCTTAGCTATCCCGTAACCAATCATCGTCGGTGTAGAATTTAAAGCTGCTTGCGCACCAGTCATAACTAAAAGTCCCCCTTCCTTCAAAAATTGACCAGCCAAATACGCAGCAACGACAGAAGATTCCACGCTTTGTTTCCACATTAGATCTACGGATTTCAAAAAGTTCTGCTCCAAAATGTTCCCTCCCGACCATCCACCTGCCACACAGATAATCCCATCCAATAATTCTGTCGATTTCTCATTCCCATCGTCAGTCCTTAGTTTTTCTTTTAAATTATTTGTAATCCACAGAACCTGTACACGAGTTTCAAATCAAATCCATATTGAATGGTCCGCAAAGTATTGTAATACACATCAAAAAGTATATTTTACGTTAGTTGACCTGCTCCTCTGTCGACTTGTGAACGGTGGCGTTCAATGTAATGTTGAAATCAGCCTGCTCATTTTCTCCATGATCAACACTGACGACCCAAACATGTCTAGATACAAAATGTTCTACGAGGGCCTGCCCCAGTGCACCCCGTCCACCAATGATCAACAATTTCTTGTTAATTTTTGCCATGTTAAAATTTTCAGAGAAAACAATTTCTAATCAAAACTAATGTTTGTATTGAATACAATATTTTTGCCCCGGTTAACACAATACTGAAAAAGACTGCAATAGGAAATTTTTATTATGTTCACAATGTAGTTCTCATCTTAGCTCTTTGGGTGTGTACGAAACTTTTGTACAAATAGTGCATACATTACACTTTTTATGCGTATAACGCCTACCACATGGATTCTTTATACATTGATATATACATGTTACGATCTAAACGAAATCTGGAGAAAGCGTTACATCATACCACCTTGCAATTCATTTAAAGGGCAACAAGTTGCGAGAGAAAGGAAAAGGATGAAAGAATATCGATCGCCAGAAGTAAACGTAACATAAAATTTACGGATACTCTCCACAGATCGGCAAAGAGAAAGCAGATCATTGACGTAGAATGGGAGCTGAATTGCCTATCTTTTCCAACCTATCCAAACTACGTCCTTGAAATACCGAGGGCATTCAAAATGTGATATTTTGAATTGGGTGACCTTGAAAAAAAATCATTGAAATGTTCTGTCCTTGAGAACTCGAGCCAGAATCTTAGCAAACAATGATATCTTTTTGAATTGTCACTGTAGTGCTACGATATTTCCAAATAAAATTGTCCCATTTACTATTTACTCTGGTGGTGGCTTTATTGTCTGGTATCGGGAGGAACATAGAGAAAACAATTTATCTTTTCCCTCACCACCACACACACCAAGCCCATCACAAACCGCTGATAATAGTATGATAGTCACATAACTGTCAGCTTTAAGTAGTAAATTATTATTTTTGGCTCACCGAACCAATCCTTTTTCCACCCACTCAAAGCAGACGAAATGAATGGATGTAAGAGAAATATTATGACGAATTGTTAAGGTTTGTTACATTTAAATTTAAGCTTGAATAGGAAACTACAAATTATTAATGTTTGTCACGACAAGAAAGTACGGTTAGCGTAGTACAAGCGAAATAAACAACAAACAACACGTCAAACATTATGGTTTTCAAGACATTCTATAATTTATTTGGTACTGACAATGCTATACAATAGTCAATAGCAGAAAATAATTGAGGATTTGGCCCTATGCACTTCAAAAAATAATAGCCAACTGCATGTTCTCTATAGGCATTTGTAAGAAGAAAACAACCAAAGAAATCGAATATACTGGAAGAATTAAATTTGTGGAAGCGTGTTTTCAATGTCAGTCGTGTGGGTTTAGTTGGGCTTTGTTAGGTTGGATGACAATCTATACATTATTACCTGTGTAGGTAGCCATAAAAATTTCGCAAAAGATTATCAGATTTTAAAATTATGGAAAAACAGAAATCTGCGGAAGGTGTAGACAGAACCGTTTCCGGTAGTCCCCGCTTATTTGATGCTTTAAATGGATCTAACTCAAAGTTACACCCAGAAGACCAACCAAATCGTGTACAAGTAGATAGTGACCTTTTTTCCAGTTTCAGATGTTTTCTGATTTTAGGGAGATGCTTGGGGGTAATTCCGTACTCAGGTGTCATCAAAAGTTCTTATACTGATTTAAAGTGCAAGTAAGCTTTACAAGATTCTGTACATATTTTCACCGTATCACTTTGATAATTTTGAATCAACTATTTTACTTGTGATATTTTAGCATATGGAGTTTTTCTGGCTTGACCAGTCTGTCATGTATACTCCTTCTCGCTTTCAACTTTGGCCTTGCCATAGTAGACTCGTTACGTCTACGGAAAGGAAACGCATATGATATTGCAGAATCTATAAAGGGCCCTGTATTTGCAATGTGGGGACTATTCATGTACAGCTATTTTCTACTACGCGGGGAAAAATTTATCAAGATTTTCAAATCGTGGAAGAAATGTAACGTGGGCTTAACATACACTATGCAAGATAAGACTTTAAAGTGGGTCATTATTGTTTTAAGTACTGTGATGCTTACTTCGACTATACTGGAGAATGCTGTATTGCACATGGAATATTTTGTACAGTTTGACGATATTAACGGTTCGTATTCAGTACTTACAAAAGTAATTTTTTACTTAAAAATTATTTAGAAACAATTACTATTTGTGCCGTCATTTGTAGGTCACACGATTAAGTATGGCGAAGAAAAATTGAAGGATGCACCAGTCATCCAAATGTACTACTGGCGAGCGCATATGTACTGGGACCGTGCATTAGGATACCATCCTGTGTTATCAATTTTAGCTTTTATTAATCACAAACTCGTATTATATGGGGGAAATTATGTAGACATATTGGTTTCTTTGTTTGCAAGAGCATTGTATTTTAAATTTTATGCGTTGTGCCAAGCCGCAGATAAAATTCTTTTGCAGCCAATGAAGCCATTGGAAAAATTTGATACGTATGTGACAACTGAATTGGGTAAGTATATGGTACATAACTTTATATCATGGGAATAAAGAAAAAAGTTCTGCAGCTGAAGTAAAATAGCTGTTCTGTGGATTTACTTTTAATTTTTAATTTATGTAGATCGTCAAGCTTGGAATCAACTGGCCAAAGACCATGACTCATTATGTGATGTTTTGAATTCCATGAATAATTTTTTTTCTCCAATTATATTCGTATCGTATACAATCAACATATATTATTTCTGTATGCAGGTTCGTATGTAAAGACCATGACTCACTATGTGATGTTTTGAATTCCATGAATAATTTTTTTTCTCCAATTATATTCGTATCGTATACAATCAACATATATTATTTCTGTATGCAGGTTCGTATGTAAAATATTTAATTCACTAATTAATTAATTGTTATTTCATTCAAATGCAACTTAAAAACAAGAATTTTTGTCATATTTACCCCCAGCTACTGCTGACTCTTAATCCGGATTTCACGAAGCATAGCATCGTTCATTCAATATACAGTCCTTGGTCGTTTGTTCACATTATTGTAAGAATTTTTGTGCTTTCACTTTTCTTGGCCAGAGTGAACGAGTACGCACATAAAGCAAGAGAAATCGTATTGCGTTGTCCAGTGGCAGTTTACAGTGGTCCGGTAATATCATATTATTGGTTATTTTTACGCATTTTAGCTAGCAAAACTCGATAAGAAAGTCAATGTTGGTCCAAAGCTGGGGTTGACAGGTTTAGGATGCTTCACGGTGACAAAACCATTTATGCTAAGCATTCTCAATGTTGTTTTCACCATTGAGATTGTACTTCTGCAAGGAATATCTACGTCTAATGTATCTAATTCATCATCACAAACCAATTGCCCAAAATGAATGTACGTGATGCGCAGAAGAATGATGAGCTAAAGCAGAAATTGTGGACAAATTCAGTAATTTATTTGTAATGTAACTTGCAAATTGTCTGCAAGTACGAAAAAGCTAATTATTTTACAAATTGCCTACCAATAATAATTTTTAATATGGTGGTATTGGTCGAACAGTTTTTTGTTGACTTAAGGTAT
>JAHZNB010005666.1:0-52206 GCA_027744295.1 Callyntrura guangdongensis
GTCTGTCTGTCTGTGACCACTATAACTTTTGTTCTACTTGACATAATCGAACCAAATTTGGTACACGGGTACCTTAGATCAACATCTCTCTTGGTATTGAATTTCAACCCCAGATGTCACTTCTGACCGGATATATGGGGGTCACTAGGTCACATGCATTTACACTTGCATGTTCACTTGTACAGTATCGACGACAGTACTTACGGAACTTACATATCTGAGTGTTACACTCATCTCGTTATGGATTGGATGTGGAGCAGATAGATGAACAGCAGATTGTGAATTGGATGTGAAACACCGTACACATTTCGTGTATATACTCATGCTTGATGATTGTCAGTCTTATAGGCATGCCAATTATATTTTAGGGTTAACTACATATAATAGGATATGATAGCCTTTAACGTGTAACAACTTGGTATTTTTTACTTTGTACATATGTGTCCTAATTGTCGAATAATAAAGAAAGAAAGAATTGCATAATTTACACAGTTATTTCTCTCATATTTCATTTTTATTAAGTTTTGAATAATGTAAGCAACATTTTTGTAAGATTAGTTAATTTTAAATGCTCATCATAAATATTGTTAATACAAATTATGAAGGTCGCCACACACAGACACAAGGTGACGGTACTTAAGTTTTATATAACTTTATATTTCAACGGTTTTGTTACAATATTTATCTTCAATTAATGTTAAACCTATTCTTGTTGCTGTTGCTGGTTACTCCAATAATCATGGAAACAAAATAATAGTATATCACGGCCGTACCAAAGTGTCTATATTTAACATCATAAATGCTATTTACATATCATACATCGTAAAGAAAATGTTGGTAATTTTTATTCAGTGCACTTAAATATTACAAAAAACGTACCTACCGTATGTAAAGAATCTTTAGTTACAAACTACAATGTACATAATATTCATTGGGTTATTCAATTACCGCCAATTTATAATACCTATATGTCATAATGACATTTAAATGTAAAATAGCTTAAATTTAAATCGATACCGGTAAAGTTACAGTTTCTTGTTAGCATCTTTTTGCCCAAGTAGTTCTTTGTGCCATTGTAAGAAGGCTTCTATTTACACAGTCCCTAATAGTGTAATGTGCACGAATGCAAAATATTTTACAATATTTTATTGATTACTGTACTTTTTCACATGTAACAATTGTAATTTTCAAAGAACAGTTGGGAAAATGTTGACATTAATTTGCGTTCAAATAAATGAACGCACAAAACAGATTTTCGACGAATTACGTGGGTTTACTATAAAAAACATACACTAAAATGTTTTAGTCGAAATATGTACTATCGCCTGTACAACATTCAATGATTTTTACTGTTTCGGTGTTAGCTACCCAATAAATGTATAGAATTTAGTACTTCTTATACAAGATTTACACATTTTTATCCGGTAACTCTAGGAGCTCGTTGCTTAAATATATTTAGTAATCAATAATCTTAACATTCTACACAGATAATGAGAGTATGATACTTATAAAAAACGTTTTCATATTTGGCAATATACCATACGCCGTATATCAATAAACCGTGATGTTAAAATAAACCTTTCATACCGGTACTAATCAGGATAGCCTGTTCGTGAGTTTGTAATTCTCCAACAACAAACTCCTGTGTCAATACAATGTCGACATACGTAAAAAGCTAAGATTAAAGTATTAAATTTATTTTGGCCAAAATTCAGTTTATAACATCGTTTATGTCCAATAGAGGATACTAGCAATAGGATACATTATTCGTTATATAATAAACATTAGTAATGTACAAAACACCAATATCTAACATTTATGCTTGTAAAAATTATTGTAGTATCTGAATTGCAATTGTCATCGTTTAAAAATACAGCCGTTAATCTCAGAGAGCAAAATTTTGTAGTACATTTAACATCAAAAATGGAAATTCTAATGCTACAGATAGCGTCCTGAGTTCTGACTAACTGAATACACACCACTTAATAATGACCTTAATTAATATTTATTACAATTATATAATAGTAGCGTCAAATATGACATCGAACATCATTTCTAAACTTTTTAAAATTTAGTTGCGCTGTAAGAAAACTGATGAAACAGTTTTTAAAGTAGCTTAGAGTTACTACAAGTAATAAATAATAATCTAGGTATCAGTTTCTATAGGTAGTTTTGAAAAATAGACAGATAACTGTATCAATAAGATTTATGTATATAGTATTGTATAATAAGTAACCATTCGTGTTGTATATCGTTATATAATGGGGAACGTAGAATCGTTTCTTCGTTATAGCCAATATAGCCGTAATCGTAATCAGCAAGTTCCTTTACCTCAAAAGATACATTTCAAATTCTCTTCAACTCGAAATTCTAAACATATTTTAAAGTTTCCAACCTACGTTTCATGGCTATGAAATTGTACAACTTTATCATATTACTACGTCATAAATATCATTGTTTATTGTTTATATACAGAGTTAACACATATACCTGTACCTAGATATTTATTAATTAATTGCATTATACTTTCACAAAAAGGTAGCAGTATTTAGAATCAAGATGGTATGTAGCCTGAAAGGGTTGTTAGCATTAGCATTCATTAAAGTTAATGACAAAATTATATGTGGACTAGCACGAGATTCATGTCATGATTTGGTTTATACGTGTTCAAATATTAGTGTACACATTGATCTTCATCCGTCTCGAAAAATAGGATTCCCAATAGTTATATGGGGCATATTACGTAGTTATCTACTTACTGTTATCTCTTTGGTACTGTAAAAACGATGCAGGCTCAAGAAGTAAAATCAATTCTTCACTTCATGAGACTCATTGTCAGTCACAACAATCCATATCATCTATATCATATTTACATTATGAACTACCTGTAAATTTACAATAGTCCTATCGGAAAATTGTACTATCTGATAATATATTATATTATGGGTTTGATAATCATTCTAAGGTTTAACACTATAAACAGAGAGACAACGCACACGTGGCAATGCATATAGTCAATTCATTACGAAATGTGTGAAACAATAAACAACAATAATAATATATCGGTGGTATGTATCGATATAAATATTTTTTGATTCTGTTCCAACTTAAAATCATCCAAGGATGTAGTACTGCTGTAGATGCATTGAACATTACCGGTCTGTTAGATGCTTTCACCGTGGTTGTTTTGTGAAAACGTTTGAATGCTTAATTTGTTATTACATATTAATATTACATACCCAGAGTAACCATAAAAATGCGATTGAAATTTAAGATAGACCTACACATCTGCAGCTACATAGTTCACAGTTCGGTTCAGGGACGTTTCAAGATATATATTTTCTCCTTATTGTAATAAAGTATATGATAACTAACTAGTAATTATATATTTGTGTTTGTTTGTTTGTTAATGTAATATGGCTTAGAGGAACTTGGATAGTACAAAAATTTTCTTTGTTGATTATTTCTGTAATTACTCTTTTCTTTTCTTAAAGAATTCGATAGACTCTCTTTTTACAGCTGTGGTTCATAGAAGATATAAATCGTTTGGTAATGATTATAATAATAATTGTAGTAAAAGTAAGTGGTAGTTTAGTCAGATGAAGTAGAGGTTTTGCTTCTTGACGTTTTTGACTTTTTCACTATACGAACGTTTAACGGATCATCCGCGAAGAATGGATAGTCCTCAGGGTCATGAGTAAACTCGTGATGGTAGGAGGAAATATGTCCACTTTGAAGTATTTCTGCTCTCTCGCTAGTGGTAAACTCGAGCACAGGAAATCCAACGCGAATCAGCTCCTTGACATTCGCCCAGGCCTTTCTACTAGCACTTCCTTTGGCATGATGAATCAGTCGAATTTCCTCCCTGGGGCCAGTAAGACCATACCGCACGGAGATAATTACCCCGTACATGTTGATTTTCAAATGCATCATTTGGTTCTCTGTGGTTTGGTCGTGGACGGTCACATTAACTTGACCACCGAGCCTTTTCAAGTCTGCCAAGTCATCAGAAGCTTTCCACAACTCCTTTTTGGCAAAATGGAACACGTCCTGGCCTGGATTGTGTGACACAAAGCGGAGAAAATCGCTGCCGTTTAGAATCTGTGTGAACACGTCCCGGTAGACACGATTTGTTGTGCAAAACGGACAGGAGATCATTGCCTTCCCATCAGCAGTTCGACTCAACAAGATGTTTTTCCCTAATGGAGGTTCTATCAACGCAATCTGTAATGCGGGATTAGGCACCAACGTCGACTTGGTTACAACACTTCTTGGAATCGTTCCAAGGATGGGAAGATCAAACGTTTTCTCCAGAATGCGACTCTCCAGTCCAGAAACCGCTAATCCTCTTTCCTTTCCAATTATGCCAAGTGAGCGGGGAAACAACTGAGGAGACAGCGATTCTAGATTGTAACCCAGGTATTTCAACCAGCCTTGATGGTCTGTGAAAAGGTACAGCGTAAAATATTATGTAACTGAATTAAGACCCAAGCAAGCAAGTACATACAAAGATGATAGCACAGCAAAGACAATTTTCTAACAGGTTGAAATCTTATTGAAAGTACCATTACTTTCACTGCTTGCTGCAAGTAAGAAAGGCTAGGTAGGCAAACTGATAAATTTTGCTTTGCTACGTTATCAAAATTCATCAGCGAGCAAAAAAGTATTAATTTCTCATTACCAAATGCAGGTCCAGAACTCATTAGGTTGATAGGATCATTCCCATTAATTCTGTACAAATGAATTTTCTCTGGTGTCTCTAATTTATCCAAAATGTTCTCCCAATTCGGAGTCAAAAACTGTCCAATCAGAGGATCGTACACTCGTTTGTTTTTCATGTGAACTAGAGACGTTACCTGCAAGCAAATTAAAGAAAAATCACAATTTTGTGTTTTATAAAATAAATTTTGAATTATTGTAGGGAATATTTATCTAACGAACCTTATCGTGAATACCACCACAATAATCAATGGGGAAGTAAAAGTAGGAGTCCGAGTCGTAGACAATATGCCCAAATGGACTTCTGGAAATTTCTCTAACCACCTGGCCGTACTGATTAAAGATGAGCATGGGGGTGCCGCAGTGGTCACTAGCCACATAATACTTTTGGTTTCTATTCACTTGGAAAAATATCAGTCTCTCATTCTCATCATACACCAAATGGAGAAGTCTGTTTTCTCTCGGACTATAAATGTGAGTCACCAGATCCTTGTGTTGGACATCCGCGTAAATAAACTGGGTTGCATTTCCGTGATTATCTTTTCTTGCCACTAATCTACCTTCATGATCATAAAAGTATTCCACGTCGAAACGTGCTCTTTTCCATGCACGTTTCAGTTGACCAAGAGTATTGTACGTAAAAAACTCCTCTCGTGCATTTTGAACTATTCTGCCGACCATATCGTAGCTATAAACACTGTCTCCAAAGCGTACAATTCTATCCTGGTCACTGTGCTCCAAAGCAATGGTGTTTTCTCTGTACGTTAAGCTTTTCAGGTTACCATTCATGTCATATTCAAACTTCCAAGGTTCTGTGGAGTCTACCTGAACTAGTTGGCCGTCAGAATCATACGTGAAATTTCTGACTGGGACTGTACCTATGTTTTTCGTTTTCACTCGAATCTGTTGAATTTGATGAGAAGTATTGATAAAGAAGAAGTCCATTCGAAAAACTTCCTCCGCTTGAATTGTGAGAGAGTATTGAACAGGTTGGCCATAACCGTTCATCCGTTTGGTGAAAATTGCCATTCCATCAAACACGGAACTTTCTTGGCTATTTGATTGTGCAACACGGAAAGACCCTAGTTGATCAAGGCCACCTGACTTGCCGTTATATGCAAGAACAAAGTCTGGTAGCACGTTGCCTCCAATTCGAGCTTTCATTACGATCGGACGGAAATTCGAGTCGTACTCGTAAACAAGCTTAGATGAAGCAAGGCCAGATTTCGCGTTAAACTCCTGTTTCTCTTGGACAATTTTTCCAAGACCATTGGTCCACAAGTGAGTGGTAGAGTCAAACTTGCCTTCTGAAATGGTAATAGTCACTCCTTTCGCTTTGTACTTTCTGCTGATTTTTCCTTCACTGAAAAGCAAATGAGTAGGCCGACGGAGCAAATCGTATTCTTGATATATACGTCCATTGTCCGAAGGCAACAGAATGCTCTCTAGCAGACCGTATGCATTAAAATACTTGACAAAGCTATTTTTCACGACGCCATAACCAGGTGGTTGGTACACCAGTTTTGTGAAACTGATCGAGTGCTGGAGAGTGAACGAATGGCGTGTTTGTTTTGGAGTCTCCACACTTTTCAGCCCACCATGTATATCATAATGGAAAAGGAAGGAGCGGCCAGATCTCAGTGATATATTTGATGGTTGGCCATATTCATTGTATTCAATCGTTGTTACGCGACTTCCATCTAGATTTTTCATTTCTGTCGCAAACCCATTTCGTCCATATGTGACCTGAAGTCCTCGTCCCTCGCCCCATTTCCAACTCTCCACCCGCTTGAATCTGTCATAAGTGATGTTCATTGAGAATCGATAACCATTGTTTGAACCTGGGATAAAGTAAAGGGGCAGCCCAGTCTTGTCATATTGAATGTAAAATATTGACTCTCGGTCTCGACTCTGGATCACCTCACGAGACAAACTTTGATCAAATTCCACACTCAGAGTACGGCTATCATTGACCCACATTTGACGATCTAATATTCTTTCTGGCCCTTTGCCATCACCCAAAAGTCCAAATTTCCATTCGTGCTTGTTTCCATTTTGTTGATGAGGCAAAGAATGTGATGTTGTGGTAACTGACGAAGACGGAGAAGACGTACTGCTGCCACCACCAGCGACGCTGCCACTTGAACCACTTCCCTGCTGTTCCAAATCGACAAGAAACTGATATGATGGTCCTCGCATTAAATTCCCTTCCACTGGCATCGGTGGATTCCCATCTTTCAGTAATGGATAAATTCCCCATGAGCCTCCTGACAACAAAGCACCGTCCTCTGTGCGAAGGCTATAACTTGCGTTCTTAATGTCCCTCTGTAATACCCTCCTCCTTACCACATTATCAGCGCCATTCATTTTGTTTATAATCACTTCGTCCTTCTCGTCACTTTGGAGAACGGAGAAGCGAAGAAATTCCTTTTTCGATTGAGAATCACTAACTCGAACTTGAATTGCGGATCCGACAAGCTCATAATCAAAGTTGGTAATAACCCCAGTGTCACCAATCACACGTCGGACTCTTCCGAACTTATCGTAGGCATACAGAGAGCTTAAGCCTGATGTTGTTGTTTTGGCAAGTAGCAAACCCTCATCAGAATACTCTAGGCGAATTTCAGAATTCTCCATTTCTTGGAAGTGGACCAAGCGACCGAGATGATTGATTTTGAGGTTACATTTTTTCCCTTGTGTGTTTTCAATTGTTGAAACCACAGAGGAGTAGTCTCGGAGAAACAGAATTTTATTTTCCGCGCTATCACTAATTTTTGACAGCTTTCCATAGCTCGTGTTTTTAGTGTAGAGAAAGGAGTACAGCACCTTCCCTGACTTCAAATCTTTTGTGTACGTATGCTGGCCGTACCTATTGAAAACATAGATTTCTCCAGTGGCAGGAAACACCACCTCATAATCTGTGTTCATGTCAGCCGGAGTTGGAATGAAGTCGGCTACTTTCATCAGTTCCAGATTAGCTTGATCAGCAATGTAAATCGTACCATCGGCGCCTACGCTGACGGCGGAAACAAAACCAGCATCCAAATTGTTCCTTTGAAGTCTTTCCCCACTTGTGGATGTGGTCGATGATGAAGAAGGCGATGCGGGTAATGTAAGTATAGAACTGTTATGACCATAAGGTGACACCTTGTCCGTTCGCACCAGCAGAACTTCACCTTGTCGCTTCACGGTGTATAGATTAGAATCCTCGGTGACAAAATAAAGCTGTCCTTTGGGGCTGAAAGCCAGATCAAGTATTGGCCGAACAACTTTGTCAGATGAAGACGTACATCCAAACACACGTTCTAGTTGATTATCGTCAGTAATTTGGAATAGGATTCCTTCGTCAATAAAAAGCAGCTTGTTCTCGACAAGGTTCAAGGCAAGGTTACTTGGCCAGTGAAGCTGAACCTGGTTTATGTCTTTTCGTTTTATTCGACATGACTCAAAATCTGTTGTTTTAATAAACCCAGAGGAACGTGAACCCCCGCCACGGTGAGCATGAGTTCCTATCAAGGTACGGATGATACCGTGACCATCTACGAATCTGATGTTTGGTCCGTCTGCCACATAAATTGAACCATCGCTCGTAATGGCAATTCCTTTTGGATGATTTAGTTTTGCAAGTTTTGCAGGAAAACCATCTCCGCAGTTTGCAGGATCCCCAGGGACGCATTTCAATCCAGAGCCGACAACAGGTGAGTAATTCACTCGTGGGTCTTCAATTTGATCCATTGAATTCACACGTAAAATCTATGGGGAAGTCAAAATCGACTTGTACAAAGAAATAATGCTTCCATCGTGCACATTACGGGAGTCATGTCATTCCTGTAATGCTTACACACTTGCATAGACCTTTTCAGCAAACTACTTCATATGCATTACCTGGTACTTTTCGGGATCAGAAATGTACAAATGTCCATCAGCGGGTGAAATGGTCATGTAATACTGGTGTGACACTTTGGTGGCACTGGCAAACAAAACATACGCCACGTTAAGCAGATTCTAATTAAAAACTATTACCAGCGCGAGCGAGCAAGATTACTCTTACCTTAGTTGTAGTACCGTGTACACAACATTATCCGGTGTGATTCTCCTGATAAGATTAAAGTCTCCAACGTAAATGCTACCATCCGGTCCTGTTGCTAATGCGATTGGAGAAAGTAGCTTATTCTCACAAGGCTCACATAATAACGACCTCTGCTGTCCTTTCTCTCCCATAATAGTAGTCGATATAATTCACCCTCAATGGTGATCTTTAAATGGACTAAACTTAAGTCTGTGGGTATCTCTGGTCCAGTAAGTTGCATTAGAATGGTGGCAAGATAGCCAGGGGACTGGCTGCTATGGTAAAGTAAGTGAACATCCGAACCGGGTATCACAATACTTTGTTGTAAAATCTATAACCGACAATTTCAGGGTTTAACTTTTGCTCGACGTGATTTACCAGTGAATGTCCATCCCACCCCTTGTTACGTCAGTACAAACTCTTACCTGTGTTTCAGAAAACACGAGACTGTTTTGTGGATTCGCCCCAACCATTCCAGGTAGCCATGACGACATTACGAACGGTTTCAACATGTCCGAATCGTGTTGAAGACATGGTGCCTGTGACGGTTTACTTTCTTCCATTTGACCTTCTCTTCCATGGGCTCCGGGCCCAGCAGACATAATCACGGGAGGGTCCAAAACAACAATCTCATTCCAAGGAACAAACACCGTTCGTGTCAAATGGCGAAACGGTGGCCGGGAAAAGCCAAGAGTCACTGAGCCTCCTCCGTTCACTAGCATGTCGAACCTAAAAAGTACAAAAGACCTTCAGAGTACATTGCAGAGGATGGTATGGATACAAATGACATGGAATATGGAATGTGCCATGCACCCCAATAATCAAGCACATTCAAACTTTTATATAATATTATCACAAGTAAGTAGACATTGAGTACAATGCGTGCATTACTTAATAACACACAACTGCAAATTTTCATTGTTATGTTTTTTAAATTATACTTTTCGCTTATGATTTGCATATGGGCATATGTAAGAAATTTTTATTGCAGAGAAACTCTTTTACTGTACTTTAAAATACATGAATTATGTTTTCATCATACCATCCTCCTTTCCTCGTAAGAGTGAATCCAAATCGGGAACTTTTGTCAACGCTGACACGAATGCCAACAATTCCAAGGCCATCTGGAGAGAGGACTTGACCCCGAATGACGGAAACACGCCTATAAATACCCATGGGGTGATCCCCATTGTAAGACATAATTTGCCGAACCCATATTGGTTTTTGTTACCACACACAAACATTGATAATAATAGTAATAATAATAAGAAGAAAGTCGCACAAGAAGTATAGAGTATACAGTAATATAATGGTAGTATATAGTTATTTATAATAGAGAGAAATATGTAAATATAATGTTACACAGAAAAACGATAATATTTTTACTGTAATCAATAAATCATATCAAAACAAGTACATTTAATAAATACAGATAAATAGATAGACAGATAAGAGAAAAAGTGAAAGTAAGAAAGAACTAAGAAGAAAATCCACATTTTTTCGCGCAGTCTGACACAAGACAGTAAGTCATTCTTTGGGGCTTGTGGTATTAATTTATACCAAAGAGTTTCATGTTTTAATCGTTAACCATGACCACACTGAACATTGTTTAGTAGCAGTACAAAATTACAAAAGGGAAACTTTAACTTCTTGTTACAGACTGAGCTTTAACAGATTAGAATGATGATTATGATACATACAAAGAGTTATTTATTTTATGTGTTCTAAAGGACGTGTTAATAAAATTCGCAATATTGTCAGTGAATTTATTTTCCCCAGCCAGTAAATCATTCATTCTGACAGGTTGCCATTGAATTCAACAAACTAAATACGTTTTGAGTGTGAAAAAAATAGTAATAGTAATAATGCCTAACTCGGGTGTTTCTCATATATTGCATCTGTAGATCCACGACTGTTTCAAAGTTATACATTGCAATTTGCAATTGGAGTTTATATTCGTGTTTGACGCACATAATAATTCGATATTCAGGTATGTTTATGTAAGTATTCAGTTGTACGTACGTACGTGTATAAATTCGTTTATATAGAATACATTATGGTAATTGGCTTATTTTTAATTTTTATAGTACATATATACCATTTTAAATGTTGAGTTTGAATGAGTACGACAAAAAGGTCAAAGGTGAAATATTGTTTTTGTTGTTATTTTTAAAGGAGAGGAAGATTTAAGACAAAGACAGGGACACAAAGGTTAGAATTGTGCTTAGGTGTTTAGATATAGATATACAGATAGATAGTTATGCTCTTTTGCCGAACAATAAATCATTTAGCGACGGCGGCTAGTATGTAAAAAGCATTTTATTCGTACACGAGAGATAAGCTTGCAAGCGTGAAAGCATTTGAAATAAAATGTTGCCCGCGGATTGAAGAAATGAGCAAAATAAAACACATTTATCTGCAAAAATTAGCAACTGCGATAATATATTTGATAGTATCTAAAATGTACATACTTTAGAAAGACTAAATTATTCAGCATTATTTTGCAGCACTTAAACTACGTATTAAGCTGTGTTTTGTTTTCTTAACTTCTAAAGGTATTGTAAAAAGTCGGTTGTCCTACATTATTGTATCATTTTGTCTCATTGTAAAGTTTGGCCCTTTTTTCAGTGACGTTCAATGTAAACTGGTTTTGTTGATTATATGACAGTCTTGATTTTTTTGTTCGATTGGCAGTATTATGAAAATTTGTTTTCAATTGACGGGAAAAGCCTACATTATTATAACTTTTAACTGCCAATCGCACTGGAAAGTTTCAAGTAGTTTTGATTATAAAGCGAGTTGACTGTTTGTTACAATCTTTTGGCTATGTATTGTCGAGTGTATCTACTATTCATTTTTTAATTGGATGGGACGTTGTTGTATTTTTGTGAAATGAGTAGTAATGTTTAAATAAGCAACGAACGATGATGACTTGTTTTTAATAAGACTTACCGAGCATCGAAAGAGTTCCAAAAATGACTAGAGTTTCGGGCACAACAGGGGAATGTGAGTGAGATGTGATCAGATCAGAAACAAATAAACATTGTCAATACATTAGTTTTGATGATTGAAGACTTGAAGCATAAACAGCGACCACACACACACAAACCAACGGAGTTATTAGAAAAATATTATTGTCATTATATTGTTACGAAAGGAGAGTACATACAAGTATAACTAGCATTATTTTAGCCTATTAATTTGTAATACTATACAATACGGTGATGGATGAAGAAGTACAGAAGTTGATTCTGACAACAAAGATTTAATGTATTAATTTGCCCCTAGCAACATAACTTGTTTTGATTGCTTTCTCTTTGGTTCTTATCGCCGTTTGTTAAAGAATTACGATAGATTGTGGATAATAATGCTGTTCTAAAGTTCGTTAGCTGTTATTTATTTATTTGTTATTAAAGAGAAAGGTTCTAGCACTTCTTTTCATCCCTTTTCTCTATTGCGCATTAATACCGCGTATCAAGTAAGTTTCGGTTTTAACAAAGCTGCCGCGCAAGGAAAGTGCTGTTTGATTCTGATAAAACGAAAACTCACAAGATAACTTATCATACTACACAGTTAAAACAAACAAAAATCAACTTAGGTGAATAAGCTAGCTATATATGGAGAACTGAAAATAACAAGGTAACGAGAGGGAAAACACAAGGAAAAGTTACAAACGAAATTAATGCAAAACAAACTTGTAAAAATTGACATTGATTTTCAAAAAGAAAGAAAACAAACAAAATGGAAAATCAAATGCATACTGGAAATTCGAAGAAATATTGTGTAATCTGTTGCAAGCGCTCTATTCGATATACACTTTTATGTACACCCTATATGTATTCAGTGGATAATATACTCAACCAATATAATTATAATGAGTATAAATAAATATATATTATGTAATGTATGTAGGTATAGGTATATTATATTGTATTATTATAGTAATATTGAAGCAAGGAAGGAGCCGAGAGCCGAATGAGACAAAAATAGAGATAGATATAATATAGACGAGAACACAGTCAATCAAAAGATTAGGTAAAATAATAATAACAATAATAGTAATAAAGAGACGTTTGATATGACATGGACATGAGACACAACGAGAGAACTTTTTGTCATTCGGCAAATCGGGTTACAAATGGACAAACAAAGGACACACACACATAGATAGAGAGAGAGAGAAAGAGAGTACATTTAGAGCAGTAGAGAAAATCGTATCAGTAATAGTAATAGTAGCAGTCGTCGTCGTCGTCGAGTGAGGAGACCATGTAAATACATAGTTCAGTTACGTTTGAAAAGAAAAGTGTCAAACAACCTATTATCTCATTTTTGTTTCTATGGTGAATCTTCTGACAGAAACGGTTAGTTGTCACTTCAAAATAAAAAACTAGCGGTACTGCGGTAAAAAGTCAGGGGATGTTGTCAGTCAGTCAAAGTAAACTGTTCGTTCGTTTTTTTTCAGGAAGGACAGTAACTGTCGTTTAAAATACATATACGTTGATGTTTTTGATTTTACGAAGTTTTTATGATTTATATTTAAGATCGGTTTGATGGAGAGATTTTTTCATGAAAGAGATTCTGCACAATGTAGCAGAATCATTTTCATTTGTTACATGTTTTACAGGCAAAAGTACTTTTGAAAGGGAATGAACAACAATAAGAACAGTTGAAAAAAGAAGAAAATAAATTTAGTAAGGAACAAAAATATTAATTAGAGACAGTCATCTTTACCTTTCGGAGTACTCATCTTTCTGGGCATAGCTTTGTACACTGTTTTCTTCAATGAGAAATTTGACACGCTGGAAAAAGGAGGAAGTGACCGATGGAGGCTGTTTCCGAAGAAGTACCTCCACCGGGTCATTGGCTGTCATGCACATCAAATGATCCCGACAATTAGGATCATCGCAGCACTCTGAATCAGAACAATCTGCCATTCCATCTGTATCGAAATTTTTACAAATACGTATATTAGTAAAGGCAACCAACAACCCCGTTAGAAAACTAAAGACGATAGACATACGGTAAAAATAATTATTGAAATTTACAAAATGGGAAATTTAGAAAAGGAAAAAATATTCAGGGTTCACCTTCATCATTATCTATATCGTCAGAACAATTGGTCTCCAATCGAATGGAACAGTCGTCTCCTGCCCAACCATTACTGCATTTACAAGCGTACCAGCCCTCTTGCATTATGCATGATCCGTGATGACTACACGAATTGGAACATCCTGCTGTTGTGTGGAGACGTGAACAGAGAAAAAATTTATTTTCCGCACAATGCACACAAGACAAAATCCCATGCATCATTTCACGCAAAACAAGGTGTCGTAAACGATTTTTATTTCTTTTGAATGTACTGATTTTGAATTTGACCTTAGACGTCCAACTAAAGATATTAAATTTACCAATAGTATGTGCATACGATGTTTACTTTATTGCATCACCGTATGCTCATCCTGTTTCCTGATTTATCAAAAATCTTTCATGAAGAAATATTCTATATTTTTTTAAACAAGTTTACATGCCAGAGTCGATTTTTTATTACTGAAAAAGAATGCATAACAGCAACGAATATAACTGTTGGTTGGACACTTTAACTGTTTTGTATAATTCGTAGAGCCTAAATGCAAGTTACAGGTTTTACGGATTCGATTGCAACTGCAAGCATCAATACCTACATTTACAATAGCCTGTAAATGATGTGCACTTGCTGTAATTGTTTCTAAAATAAAATTTTCTGGCGCAACTATTATGACTGATTGTGCAACCTCTAAAAGCAATAAGTTATTTTCAGCATGATATGATCATTAACACATTATGTTTGCTGTAACGGCATGAATGAACCTTGTTGCCAAGCCAAACACAAAGTAATTTATATGAAGTTGCATGAAATTTAAGGATATAACGTTTTGTTTCAAAATCAACAACATACCAAGTGTGCAGTGTCTTCCATTCCACCCCAGCGAGCAGATGCACGTTCCATTTTTGCATTGGCCATGATCTTGACATCGAGAGTCGCAAGTGAGAAACTCACAATGATCTCCAGACCAACCCGGCTTGCATTCGCATTTTCCTTCCGTGTTACAGAACCCGTTCTGTCCGCATTCCTTTTCACATGCAACTGAAAACAGCGTAATCGGTCGTGTTAAATTAAAAGTCGATAGTAGTATTAACGAGAATGCCATAAAACAAGCCATTATACAAAATTAAGCATTATCAACGAAGCGACTTTAATACATAGCAGAGTAAAGAAAGAGAGAGAGAGAAGCTAGAAACAAAACGAGTGTTAATCCAGTCAAGCCGAAAAAAGTTTGCAAACGGAAAAGAAATATGCTCGATTGTTTGTGCAACCATTTCTTCCACCATTATTACTGCCACAGTGGTCACAAGAAATTCCCCCTCTAACTCGCTCGTACGGTTTCCCTGTTACCGGTTTTCTCTCTCCTTCTTTCGACTCACTTGACTTCCTTTTCCATTTTCAATTGAAGTCGCACTTTAGAATATGAAAAAGGAGACGCAAAGGAAATAGAATCACGTGTGTGATTGTGCATCCAAGTTCTCACCCCACACGTTTTCTCTGCCGAGTAAAAACATCAAGGTCACAGAAAAATGTACAGTTAAAGAAGGGGAATCCTGATTCCTTGTGTATAAGGTCGTATTATTATTATGTAATGCAATTCATGCGTGGGTGCTCCATTGCCACTACCATCACAAAACTTTCCTTCTGTTCTCATTTACCGTGAATTGAGCATTGAACCACAGAACACTGTTTTCTTCTTTGGTATGGTAGGCAATCTACTGCAACCTATAAAAAATAACGTGGACTGCAAAGCAAAGACGAAGAGAACATGTGAAGAGGAGGGACGCCAATAAAGCAATTGGCAAGAAAGATCTATCTCTTCTTTTTTTAAACTCACGCAGTGAAAGTACCACAAGGGTCACCCTCTTCACCATCCATTTTATTCTCTTTTTTATCGAACGTTGTCGTTGTCTTCACTCTACTTTTGTATGCATTCCCTATAACATTAATATGGCCACAAATGCCACGATTGCCTTCTCAGAACCATGAAGCATTCCTTGTGTGTTTTTTACTTCCTTGAAAATTCTTTCCACTTGAATGATCATCAGTTCCTCCCTAGTTTTATTGTTCCAAGTAGTAAGCTAGCAACAGTCGTACCCGGAGAGAGAAAAAGCAATATGTGTACAGTACACCAAAATTTAGCTCATACTTCTTCCCCAGAACTAAAAAAGTCAACATGTTTATGCATTTTACTTTCCCTGTTTTTATATTCTCGGTGTCTATCTAGAAAGAAAGTAAAAAATCAAAAACACGTTCGTACGTACATACCAATGACAAGAAAAACGTCACCTAACTGCCACCCTACCGTTCCCTTCATCACTGTCTATACCTCAACGCCAAAGCACCACCTGAAAGAATGTGGTTATACTTTCAGGACAATGAATGGATGCTTTTAGGAAAAGGAGATGGTAAATTGTCAAAAATCTATCACTATTTCTACAACACTTTCAACCATGAGACACATACAATGCAGAATCTTATGCACATATACGAATCGTATTTACTCTAAATAAAACCGCTATCGAATATATCAGTTGCCATTGCCAACATTGGGAAAATTCTGTAGATCTCTAAATACGTAGTAAAGTAATAATAATATTGTGTTACAATACTACATTTTTTATTGCACTTGTCTCTGACAACAAGAACGACAACCAACATGTAGCGACTCAAAAATGCAATTTTTATCAGATTTAAAAAATTTCTATTTCATAAATTAATCATTGTATGCATTAATTACGAAAAATTTGAAACGTTGAAAGATTGATTTGGAAAGTAGAAAAAACATTTAATGTTGTGTATCTATTTATAGCATTGAAACTTGCATTTCTTCGGCAGTCCTGGATTTAGAGTAAATACGTGTAAAACTTAACATAACATGCACATATTGCTTTGAAACAGTTCGAAGAAAAAAATCTCAGAAAACAAAATAAAAAGGTTTTTACTGGCTATTACATACATAGCGTGTAAACATACAACGGAAATAAATCTCCTTCGGAGAAGGCAATAATGTGAAGCATGAAGAAAAACGAGTCTTCTATATAAAATGCTTACCTTCCATGCAATTTGGACCAACATAAGGCTTTTGGCAAAGACACTTGCCACTTGCTGCATCAAACTCACCATGGCTAGAACAGTCTGGAATGCATTTTGTCAACAGGCTATCGGGAACACTGGAGTATTGGATACAAAAAGAACCATCAAATTGTAAATATCAAAATATCGGTAATCATTCATCAAACATGTGTGTCACTTAAAACCACCTACCTGCACGATACTCCTGACCAGCCTTCCACACACAAACATTTTCCCTCATAGCAGGATCCGTGATCAGAACATGTTGGGTCGGGACAGTCACCTGGACATGAAAGGAAAGGAAAATTAAGCTTCCTGTGGTTGAAAAGAATGCACTACGACGTTTCTCAGTTTTCTGTGAATAATATATTCATGAACATAAAAAAGTAAAAAATGAGCAATTAGCTTACCCTTGTCACAAAATTGTCCTGTCCAGCCCTTTCGACAAGCACATTTTCCTACCAAGCAATCTCCATTCCCGTTACAGTTTCCAACTTCACATTCTAACTCTGGGATATCGCACTCAGCTCCTTTCCAGTTCGCTTCACAGTGACAAATTCCACCACTGTATCTTCCATGATTGCTGCACAAAACCGGGCACACACCTGAACATGGTAGAAGAAAGTAAACACGTAAATTAATTACAGGTTTGTTGTTGACAATAGTAAAATAGTGTTTTGACGTAACTCAAGAAGTCCTACAACATCTACTTACTTATGGAGCAGTCCACACCACCGAATCCATCAAAACAGTGACATTTTCCATAGACACAGTTTCCGTTACCACTGCACTGTTGGGGACAGCGTACTTCAGCATTTGTATCAATGTTGGAGACCACACTAACTTTCCTGTCTAGCAGGTCATCGTTGAACAGGCGGAGGAACCACTTGCCACTATCCAAATACTCGGAAAATACGAGAACACTTTGGTCAACACTGAAACTATCCCTTTTCTGTCTGTCCTTTTTAGCGTTACTGCTACTGCTAGAGCTGTGTGCGGTTATAAAGGGCGGTGAAGGGGGTCGTCTGCCCTCACTTGTTGATAAAGTAGCGTTCCCATTGTTGTCATCATCGGTGAAACGTTGACTAGGATGACGACGGAGGTAATAGTTACTACTGCTGCTGCCACCGCTGTTGTTAACGCTGTTGTAGTAATTATTGTTTATATTGTTAGTAGAAGTAGGCCGGCCGTCGGAAGGTGCCCATCGAACATGTCGGATTTTATTTCTGTGCTCAATCCTTCCATTCTTGATAATCTTCATCAAGTCGTGTTGTGTGATGGACGGGAGTGCGTTTTTCCTAAAGAGAAGGGCCCAGTTGGAACCCCACGGGAAACTAAAATTGAGATTCGCATAAGCACTATCCCTCATATCTAACTCCAGTGTCCAGTACGAGTAAGGCTCTATTCGACGTGTTAGCACTTGACCCCATAGCAGTTCCATTGGACTCAGACCATCACTGTAGCCTGCAAAGTCTTTCGATGTCACTTCTGGCACTAGACTTGTTGGTGAAACCATTTCCACTTTTTTGAAAATATAAAAATGCAAAATTAAATATGCAAACTTACAACAGCAGCTTACCATTTCACTACGAGCAGATATACACTGTACGTGTAAATATTTTTTACCTTCGCTTGCTTTTGGGGAAATGGATGTCAGGTCAATCACAGGATAGTGTTTGTCGCCTCGAGCCATCACTTTAGCATCTTCAACAACAATGCATCCGGTACCAGGATATCTCGAACAGTTGCCCATAATTGCTATAAAACAGAGAACGTAAATGTTTAGGCACTTACGTAGTCACATTGTCATATAAACAACCAACCGAACAGAAAACCCCAATTCTAGCATTTCGTCGTTTCACATTTCCAAAAGTATCACGTATAATATTTAATCAGTCAACTGTCAAGACAACCACGTTTCTAATTTCATCGTTTTAGTCCTCACATCCAATCCAAAATTATTCCCTCATCTTTTTCTCAGTTCATCTGAAAATTGTCTTTCAATGTTTCTTCAGTAGGTACAACGTCGTCCGTATTGTTGCATGGGATGAAGGGATTCATCTCAGACGTTGTTTGAACACACCCCAAGAAACAAAATATTTGTTATCAACTAATTGCTATTATTTTCGTCACGTAACTTAGCATCAAAACAGGGATGTAGTGGCAATCCATTTAGCTTTTTATATTGATTAACTGTTGATACTAAAAAAATACCCCTGTCTCGAAAAGCCTAATGAGATCAACTTGTTCCTTTTTCCCTTCTTTTCCTTTGTCATCTCTCCTTTATTCTCGTTTACTGAAAGGAAAGAAAACACAACAACAAAAATTGTCTGCTCTTTGTTGCTTCTCTGGACTACCGTGCAGAAGGTGAAATGGAATCAAAAGGAAATATAACCCGGCCTGTAAACATACACGAAATCATACAGAGAAGAGAGGGAACTAGGTAGGCAGAGGAGTACATCACATCCAACTCTGATGAGATTACGGGAAAAGAAAAGTCCTCAGAGTAAATCCAATTGTGCCAAGGAAAACATCATCAGGGACACATTATAACTTATGATTAGGGAATGAGTGGTGACGGCAGCAGAGATGGCGGTGTCACACAGGCTGCATTATAAATAGGACGTGACAAAGATTATCAAGAATCAAAAATAGAGGAACAAAATGCCATTTTTCTGATTTTCCCCCAACTTTTATTTCCTTTTTTTCAACAAGGCTTTAATAGTAAATTGTCAAGTTTAGAAATAGCATGGAAGGAAGGTTCGTTCGTACTTTTTCTCTTAACAAAAAATAGCAAGACACAATGAAAAGATGATTAAGGGGATGAAGAAGGAAGGAAATGAAGGAATGCATGGATTTATGCCTCGTGTAGAAATCTAACTGACTTGAGAGTGATCTGCGGACTGCCAATCCCACTGTCGACTTGTTTCCACTTTTACTGCTGACTAAGTTACGTGTGTATACTGTCTTGCCAAGACCACTATATAATGTAAGTGTATTCTGTGGAAAGACAAACCAAACCACGTCACCACAGATGTCACACAGTTCCCGTCATCATCATCGTTCACATCGTCATCCCCGTTTCTACCAAGTGTTCTTTATATTTCCCCGTTTATTCCGTGTCCCCACCTTAATCAGGTTCAATGAAAAACGTGCGAGTGGAATACAAATTGTCGTCTTGGATGTTCCCCGTTTAATCAAGCAGCTTCCTACCACCACCTTTGCCATTTTTGTTTCTTTATAATTACGCGTGACAAGTATGAAGCTGAGAGAATGTTAACGTTAAACGAAGACGAAGCATTAGTTTTGCGGAGGTACAGGGAACATCTATGATGCGGAGCGTTTCACTGGCCCGCTTAATAATAAATGTGCATGCTCAAGTATGCGCTCAACTTTTTTCTAATCTAAAATTCATTTATGTAGGAGGTAGCAAGGGAGATATTATTCGCGAAGCATAAAGAATGTATAAGAGTCTTCTTGACATATTAGAAATGTGTGCATCAGTAGAATAATTGAAGTTGAGACAAAATGTGTGTCGTAGTGACACTCTTTCAATTGATATCCCGAATCAGTACGCTGGTGGAAACACAACGAAACTTTAGAGAGAAAAGCTTTTTTTGGGAGAAAAAATAATAACTTTTATCTGTTTTTCTTGTCAAGTTTAGAAATCCTAGAGTGTCACTCGTAAAAGCAATGGGGAAAATCCGCCATTTATGTATACTTTTCCTTTGATAAAAGCGCAGTGAGCTTAATGGTAGAGACTGTCTGAAACTGCTGCTGGGTTAAAGAAAGAAGGGAGGGAAAAAATCAAAATGAAAAAAGGAAAGAAGCGAAGGACGGAAGTGAAGCAAGTGGTAGTTGAACACGGCGAATGTTGAGTAAAGGATGACTATCACGATGATGATGGGAGAAAGCACGAAACTTGTAATTATTCACAACACGTCTGGGCCGGTTCAAATTTGTTTCTGGGGTCACGTACACGTACTCTCTTTTTCCATGATGACATGACATACAAGCAAGGCATATATACCTCCCCTACCTACCTAACTCAGAGAGTGAGCGTGTGTGTTATTTAAGGTAGAAAAAGAATGATATTTTTCGTGCTTCTGTTGTTGTCTGTCGTCTAGGGGGAGGAGGAAGAGAACGACGACGAGGTCGTTCCACAAAGATTCTCCACCCAATTGTGTTAGTTGCCATGTCATGCTTTATTTAATGCTAGTCGCAATTTCAAATAACGTGTTTTCACAAGACAACAAAAGCATCATCACCAAAAAGGCAAGAGGTACACAGGAAGGACAATCGTCTCAACATATCATCATCAACTTCCGCTTTTCTTTTTTCAAGGATCACTGAAGCACAGCAACTTACTAAAACTGACGGCCTATTTACAGCGATCCGAGTAGAGGCAACGCTAACGTTGCTCTCTGCGTGGCGGTGGTGTAGTGGTAGTGCTTAAACTCAAATAAAATTTCTACAAGCATTGAGATTCTTGTTGCGGTTACGTATTATGGATACATGATGTGTATAAACTTAAGAAGTTGGGCAATAAAATGGTAATATGATGGAGATAGAGAGGGACACGGTAATAAATGTGCATAATATCAACACTTAATATTTCAATTTTGCTTGGAAATGGACAAAATCAAATGGTACGTAGGTGTAACATTTTCAACATGATATTTCAACTCGTCTACTTTTTCGCTAATCTGGACCATCGAAATGAATAAGTGAGACGCAAACAACGATAATTTGACCCTTCTTTATATCTCTTCTTGCAACAAGATATGATCATCGTCGTGCCATGGATCATTAATTAGACACTATGTGATTTTTCTCTGGCCGTTTTAGCGAACCACAAAAAGAAAGGCAACAGAAGTAGAGCTGTAGTACAGGGATAACACCCCTGTGGGAACAGAGAATTGTTGTATGGAGTAGAAATAACAGAGAATGAAAATAAATGTAGAATTCTATTCCTTATTCATCATCATCATCATCATCATCATGACCATCCATTACACTGTCCTTGTCACTGTAATGTTTCCACAGTTTTGTCGCATAATCTTTGCAGTGACATAGTAGCTGTGATAGTAATTATATAATACGCGCTGTTACGCTGACTACGGCATATACCTAAATCCCAAATAACTACGATAAGTATATTAGACGAGGTCTGAAAAAAACTACTACAAGGTATACTGCCACCACGCACATAACTTAACTTGTTTGCTGTGTCTGATCTCCTTTTCGGTTTCTCTTCGTACACTTTTGCCTGCTAATCTGTTTTTCCATTTCATTATAATAAAGCCCCCGGTTTTGCAACTTGAGCTCAATTAATTAGCTTGTCAGACCAACAGCCAACAACACACAGCTGTTGTGTATGTGTGTGCTGTAGTTGTACTCTACTTTTTGTGTGAGGAATGGGAATGTCAGGAGACCAACAACAACATACAGGGAGAATGAATAGCTAAAGCTGAGTAAACATACACACATTCAGATTTGGAACAAAGGGTGTTTCATTTATCACCTTTCATCGTCATCTGTTTACACGCTGCGTTGCGTTGTTGCACAATGTAGTAATGGGTACAGCCACAGCAGCCAAGTCGTACCAACAAATTGCTTAATATTCACTTTGGTTTCGCTGTCACTTCTAAAAAGTTAAAGTGACGGTGATACGAGCAAATCAAAGAATTAATAATTTATGGAAGGCATCGGAGGGCATTTGAAGGCAACTGTTGAAAAAGAAATTATTGCCAGTTGGGTTTTAGTTGATCACCTCTTTGACTTTGCCCTAGAAAAATAAAAGACTCAATTGTTCAACAAGCCACTTTTGATACAAGAAGGGTTTCTAGGAATGAAGGGAGGAATGTCAGTAGTTATTACGTTCATTAAAGGATTAAAAAATGTTTTACAGCGTTAGCAGATAAATCCACACAAAAAACGGGTAGAATAACAATAAAACACTGGCACGTGGGCACCGTACGTGGTGATGGTGATAACGTGAAGTGGCTCAAGTGGCTGTATCTGCGGAATATGTACCATCTTTCCCTTCGAAATCAAACTTGAAGAGTAATAACGACTGCAGTAAAGAGGATTTACTTATTTTGTTGTAACCATCCAACTTCTCTTTGCTCACTCTGGCATCAACCCATCTGATCGTCGTGTTATGTTTTTGGCAAAAACCAAAGTTCTACAAACTTTCGCCCACTTTCGACAAAACATCCTATCCTAACATAAGCTCCTTATTTCGTGTACGTATTTTTGTTATTTTCTTTTGATACATAAAAAATAAGTCAATTAGATTTCAACAAACATAAATTACACAGATGCCGAGAACAAGTGCAATGTTTGAGTTGAGATCAGTCGAAAAAAATATTAAGGGCAGAGAAGTGAGATACAAACAATAATAATAAAAGAGATATGAGCAAGTTACATCATCATTACCCCGCCACTCATCATTTCGTCGTATTTGTGGTTTTTTTCGCTCTTCTCTCAAAGGGCTTTCACAAAGCGGTGTGACTAAGGCTTGTATGGTGTGCAGTGCACGTACATATATGTAGGTATATAAAAGAAATTACTTGAATTAGTTGATGAACTGTGACTGGTAGACCGTATTATGAAAAAAGAAAGATTTCTTTAAAGAAATGTCTATGATCCCCTTGTTCAGAGTCTTTAACATCAAGCGGAATAAATAAAAACGTACGTGTGTACAGAAAAGGGGAAAATGATGAGGTGAGTAAGAAGCGGTCGAAGTATTTGAATCAGCAGACACGAAACGCCCAATGATAGAGATCATTATCAGTGTCATCATTAGCCAGCGAGAGCATCAGAATCAGAGATCAAGCTTCCAAACATCAAGAGACACACTTTGGGAATATATCGTAAAAACATTCTCAACAAAAGTGTTGTTGAGAGCAATGCGACGAGTATTAAATATCCTAGTGGAACGAAATGCTGAGGTCTCGGCTACCTGCTAGTGGTAGTGGTGGTGAATGGAAGGGAAAATATATTCCTAGACGTATAACCATGTTTTCTTAAATACTTAAATCGAAAATTCCTTTAGTTCCAAAGCTCGAGACGACGACAGGGTTGAGCAAAGGTGAGCCCCTCGGTTGTGGTGGCAACGCAAAGGTGGTAGGTATGGGTTTTAGTGTATGTGATGAAAAGATGATAATAATAATCATCATCATCATGAAGACGATGTGTACAATAAGACGAGTATTATAGTGATTCTATTATATAAAGTAAAAGCTCCTTTCGAATAATTGAGTTGATGGCGACCTAATTGGAGTAAGCCTCTTTTTGAGGAAAAAAGGAGACAAGGAGATGAAAAGCCAAATCGGATCTGATTCGTTAGACTGGGTAAAAGAAGCAGAAGACGACGACGAAGAGCAAGAGTGGTTTCTTTAACAACGCGAACATGATGAGACGGAAAGAGGAAATAATAATAATAGCAGGGAAAGAATGTGTGTAGAAATGGAGGGAGCAAGAAATAAGAGTGGAGGATTTTGAACCTGTGTACCAAAAAAATGAACACTTCTATTTTGTACTACAATTTGAAAATACTCCACGAAGAATGATAGGACTGTGTAGGTATGTCTGTCTTCTGCTCGCATTTCCTCCATTTAGCACAACAAACATCTTTATTTTATTTTACAAGTTCACTTCGTCTCTCTGTCCTCGTTGTTATGTCAGGGAAGCCTGTGATGATGATGATGCTCCTGCTGTAGCTGCTGGTTAGTGTCCTCTTCATACACGTAAATAAATAAGTACCCAACGCAACGTATGTAATAATAACCCCGTATGGTTGGAACAAGTTTGTTACCAAAGTATATATGCCACTACAAGACTACAATGCTACAACGACGACAAATACGACGATGAGAGAAAAAAGAGGTAATCTTATTACCGTCTTTTCACTGCAACAACACACCCATCCTGATCGTCGTCATCGTCGTCTTTTTCTTCTTTACCCTTCACTTACTTACGCACTCTTAACAAAAAAAAGATTTTCTCGTGATGTTATTACTACTGTGAACAAAAAGGGATTCCTTTTCGTTCTTAACTAAAAGTATATGAGATGAAAATGTTGAACAAGAGAAGGAGAATGATATGCCTTTTCTGCTTGTTATCTTCTCTGTATATTTATGTAACGAAAAACGAACTTCTAGTCAGGCAGCAGGTACTCTCACGCTAAATGTATTAAAAGGTAAGTAAGTACACACTCGTCATTCCTTTTTAATAATACGACCGCTTTTTCTCTCCCTTTCTACCAGATACGAAAACTCAACAAATGAATGAGTCGAAAGACGAAGACGATGATGGCAAAAAAAAGAGAAATAGTGAAAGCGATCGTATATGTACATTCTCTGCTCTCTCTCTCTCGCTTACTTTGCTTTTCAAAGCAAATCAGGCATGTACCACTACTATCACCACAGCCCATTTTCCCTTTCTTTTATCTCTATTCAACACGGTAGTAGTAGAAGTGGTAGGGAAGTAAAAAAATGCTGTGAAGATGATACGAATAACAGAAATAACAAGCAGAGAGGTACATATATCAGGCAGAGAAGCATCTGCAGGTTGTACTGCTGCTGGTATTATCGTCATCATTTTTTAATTGACAGGGGAAGATATCATCGTCATTATTATTTTACGTCGTAATCATATATGTCTGAATTACAATGCGCAGTTGCTCAATCATCCATCTCGTCTTGAAGAGCAAGGCTTAAGGCTTTTCACAAGTGGAGATTCAAGACTCGCTATTTCAAATCGTTTAAGCCGTGGAATTTTTTTATTAGTTTCCCTAACCGAATTTCAAGTAGAGGCTCACTCACTACCTGTCGTGGGCTGCTTAAGACGAAGAAATTCTGATGAAATATTCTGTGGTTATCCTGGGGACCAGAAATAATGAAGATTTCGAGAGAATCTCACAATACGAAGCGTACAAAAGAAACTGTTTTGTTGTTCACGTTATTATTGGGAATAGCACATTTTCGTTCTAATTTGAATGCGACTAGTATGGCATTATGTTCTCTAACGCAATTACGCTAACATAACTACACCATTATTCGAAATGGTGAGGCATCATTAACGACAACTTTTGATGGTACTCACAGTGACAACAATAAAATGTTCAAATTATACGTTATATTAATAAAAAAATCATTTCGTAACCAGCCGTTTCAATATACTTTCACTCTCGCTTATTCTCTCTACAGCAAAATATTGAGAAACGGGAAAATCAAATTCATTTCTTCAAACCGTTACCATCATAGTAAAGGGATATTGTACAAACTGCAAGAAGTAGCATTCATCTTGTAGGCGAGATCTTTCGTCTTGTCATTGTGCATTAAACGAGATAGATGTCGTTTTACGAGCAAAGGTACTGTTAAAAATTATATGATTTCCATGAAATGACACGATTGCTTGCAGCAGCTATTGATGATGGTGATTCCAGCTGCTGCTGTTATTTAAGCCGTTACAGGAATATTAACGATCTGCCTCTGACGGATTGTATGGTTTAATGCCGTGTAGCCATGTCGCTGTGTAGCCTCACGACCTCTCATTTCTAGTCATCTTTGAAGGTGCCTATTACGCGAGAAATATATAAACAGTTGCAGTAATCTTGGCGTTAGTGCAAGTTTTATTGGATTTTGAAACGGGTAAGAAACGAGGAGTAATATTGTCAGAGTAACAAACATAAAACAAGATGCTCAGCGCTGAATGCCGCTAATTTTTTACTGTCTGTAGTAATTTGTTTTATGGTAAAGTAGTTAGAACTCCAAGTTTGCCGGCGGACATGAAAACACCACAGATGGGAAATATCTCGTGAATTCAATAATTATAAAGTAAATTAGTGACCATGCAAATGTAATTTAAGCAGGAAATTTGCTTTGGATGGGGTGGTAGAGTGGAGTTTCTCATTTGGTTGGTTGCGATGCTGTTCTGGTAATAGAATTGTAATAAGCTGTGGTATTTGGAGATACTCAGTGGTTTGTTTCACAGACTTACCGGCAAAATATATGAGGATAGAAATGAGAGCGATACAGAGGAGAATTAGGGCGATACTAATGCATTTCCAGGAACATCGGTCCGACACATGACAGTCTTTTTGTAGCGTGAATCTTGACGGAGAATATTGATTTCGTGGGAGAGACCGAGAGTTTGTCGTTGTCCCATTTCCGGTAGCCTGACCTGGGTGTGGAGTACTGTTTGGGAATACTGGTAGGATCACAGGTGCTGAGGGAATTCCTGTTAGCACCGGATTTGATGGCGGGCCTAAACCAACTCCACCTGCCAACCTGAAAATGAATAATTAATATGTCATCATCAGCATCAATATAATTATTAACATAATCTGAGGAAATGCTTCAACATCAGCGAAAACTATCATTAAGTTCTCATTAATTTTCAACACACTCACTCTCTCTCTCTCTCTCTCTCTCTCTTTTATACTAATAACCAGGTTATTTGATCGTTCAATTAATGTGTCATCATGTGTAAGACAGCATTACTGATGCTACATGGGACACAGTAGACACGTCTTTAACCTCGTATCTATACCAGTTGAAACGATGTTGAGTGATCATCAAATGTCGGGTAGCCTGTCCCGAACCTCTGGCTCAATGTTCCTGCCAGGCCAGTTTCATGTGTCTGCATAAACAGCCAACATGGAACGGTACTAGTCTTGTCTTGTGCTTTTTGTCTGGATCCATTTATTTTTGTATTCTGACTAAAAATCCCATAAAATTCACCTCCTGAGAGCTTACACACGTGTTTCCTACCAGAGAGAGAACAGAAAACACCCATTTCACCACAATACGCGAGGCAGTGCTTACTAAAAGCCGTAAAACTAGTATGGTCAAAATTACCATAAAAAACATCATCATTTCCAAGCAACTTTCTCTTAAACGAGTTGTTGACTCTCGGCGGTGAAAGGGATATTAAAAATTGTACACAACCATTATTTTGATACTCATTCACACCCGCCACTGGTGAGCGACATTTCCAAACAGAAACTACCTATTATTCATTATTATCAATGTTCCCTGCATTAGCGATATCCATAATCCAACCCAATAAGCACATTATTTTTTTACCTTTCTCAATTGAATTTATGGACTAGGAAGTTGTAAAAATAAAAAATTAAATTATATGAGATGTTGATTATCACGTTTGGTTTTTTCAGAGTCTCAAAAATGCCTAAAATAGTAGCTGTTAAAATTGGGCATAGAATGGAGAGAACAGTGTTTGAACGGAAAACTGTGGATAAAAAATTACTCTTGATTGTATTCTCACACATCATGCTTAGCATTTGCAGCTGTCCGGTTCCCTTTCGTTTTTCAATAATAATGTGATTGCGTGCTTGAGAACTCTAAAACAGGAAAATTACACTTTTTATAACTTCCTTGTCCGGTCAAAACAAGGAGAAACTCAATTTTCATACATGTCATTTGTCATAACACGTTAAGTCACATCACTCGTCCATCACACCCACACCACAGTGGAATAATTCTTTGCATTCCCTAAAAAGGCAGTAACAGCAACGTCTAGTGACAAATCCAAACGAAAAAAGAAATGCTATTTATTTTTGTGACTTTTTTTGAAGAAACACTACTACTTGGACTACTCGCACACATAGGCAACTTTTCTTGGCGAAAAGGTGCGTACAAAAGATGCTTGCATGATGATGGAGCTGACTTTTTTGACGATCAACTTTTCTTTTATAGTTGGACTTATGGTAATAATGAAACTTGTAACAGTAAAAATTTCATGTTAAATTCAGAGTTAAAATGAAAATACACATTATGGTATTTCTTTTTGTACAAAAAGTAAGGACACAATGATGGTCATTTTTTTTACTACTGACTTATAACTAGTCACTACTATACCAAACAGGCGACTGATACAAGTTTCTCGCGTCTTATTATGTGTAATTAAGCGTGATCGTGCGACGGGGAGCTGATTATTGTACCATACATCAATTTCGTATACAACACTAAGCTCTACGTTACATTTTAACAGTTCAGTCAAGCATTCCTTCAGTTTTCCTTAGCCCAAATACACTGTAATCTGCAAATTATACTAAAAATATTTAAGGCTGATTACTCGATTTTGAACCTCCTTTCCTTTTACTTTATTACAGCTCCCTGGTTCAGGTATTGTTTTTGACGAAAGAAGGCGTATGCCTGCAGTAAAGGTTATCAGCATGTACACACTGGATATACGGAGAAAATTTACTGTGGTTATAAAACCGTGTGATGAGGAAAGTCAATTGAAAATTTAATTTCCGATTCACCAATTCCGTCGCTCCCTGACTAAAATCTTATTAAAATTGAGAAACGTCTTCCAAACTTGGGCATTAATAAGATGAAGGATGAAGATTATGAGAAAAGGATTGACAAGGTGTATAATTGTGTTGTGAAAACTCTATCTGCTTCCATCAAAATGGGAGTTCTCAACTGTTTTCAATCATTTGCTTCTCTACCCCATTCCATTTCATTTCACCAGGAACTCACTTATCCTAATAATTCTACTCATCACTGGTAATGATAAAATATGGTACCCTTTTGTGTAGCGTGAACTGCAAACAAGTTCTAATTTGCTCCGTTGCTCCTAAACCCTTCTTAATAAAGAATGGGTGACTTGCCTCCATGTAACCCATTTCCACATTTTTTCAGCCAAATTAAAATGAAGTAAACGAACAACAAAAATGTTTAATCAGATCCAATCCATCCAAACGTCTTTCGTTAAATTTTGCCTTTAACGTGGTTACAACCCTGGATAAATACTTTGTAGGCACGGTGTCAGAGGAATAACTTATATTTACCCAGAAATTTTAGTCTTCTAGCTTGCCCTGTCATTTACCTCAGTCTTCTTTGTTTTCTACAAGCCTGTGTAACGCAATAAGTCGTTCAAAATTGGCTCTTTAGAACTGTGCTACACAGACTTACCTACCTACACATTCCCAGCCTATTCCAACGGGCAGAAAATAAACTACCTTTCTTCCTGCCTACTCTGCTAAATACTCTCTGGCATAATGAGTTTGTACCACACACCAAATGAAACGAGAAAGCTAAGCAAGAAAACATGTTCCCATATGAGATCAAAATTTTCCCAGTTTAATCTAATCATCCTTTCCCTTTCTCCCTTTTCCATCCTCGTCTGTTCACTCACAGTTTTCTTCTCGTTTATCAAGTCTGCGGGGGGCCAGTGTGTACCAGTAAGTCAAGAAAAGTCAAGACCCTCCAAATTTTATAAAGGGAAACGGAACAGGAAAGTAACTTTTAAGTTTTTTATTACTGTTACTCGCACAAGTTCTTAATATATGATTATAACAGCAATAACATGAATACCTACGTGGGTGTATACGAATACCTACACTCCAATAAGTCGAATCATAACCGGATTATAATTATAATCATAGAATTCATTGATGTGGACACTGCATTCCGTCGTGAGTTCAAAATAGGCCATGTCAAAAATCTGTACGCGCTATTACAAATTGTGCTGCTGAAGTAAACTGACTGCCTGAAGGAAACCCCACACCAAAACTGTACATACATTCATGGTTATAACAGATAGTTTATATGAATTAGCAACCGAATACGCGAAAAACGGTGTCGTTTTTCTTTCTCTACAACCATTCTCGACCGGTTTCAACAGGATAAGTTGTCGTGGAAATTTAAATTTATACTCGGGTAATCAAATTAGAAGGAAATGAACGTAAAGGTTGAAACTATAAGCTTGTCATTTACGCAGTTTAATTTGAAAGAAACAACCCTTTTTACTACAAGTGTAGCATATAATAAGCAGTTCAACTGTTTGCACTTATTTATATCATTAATTTGTACTGACATCTGGATGATTGCTCTTAATTGCTTTCGCATAAGCTACATTACTACCTGGTGTGGTTTGTGAAAGTAGACAAATGAAATACCCAGCAATCTTAGAAATGTATCAGCGCTAACATTTGCGTGTGAACCTTACCATGCGGTCGTATATTTTCAAACAACGTAACAGTACTAATCGTAAGACAACTCAAAATATCCTACTTTTGCTCATAAGACATCAATTGTGCTGTCGCCGTAAATGATATTCTGTTGGAAGTTTTTATCTAGTAATAAACACAACTAATTTTTAATTTCCCTACCTAAAATGTATAATTTAACACAATAAACTCCAAAACGTGATGTATTCATTAATACTGCAATTTATAAGGTGGTCTGATGTGATGACTAATGGAGGACGGGATTTATCAACTAATTTGTCTTTTGCCACAGTGAGTCGTTCCACAAGGGCTCATAACAACAACGTGTTCAGACAGAGGCACAGAACAGCCCAATGTACAGTAAAGTATTTTTTTAAATAAAAAACCAGAAATAACCTTGTTTTACACACTAGCAATAATAAGTGTATAATAATATAGAAAATTAACATATCAAGTCTGTGTTGGTGGGATGTACTTACTTTCTCCATGCAAAACGCAGTGTATCTATTAAGTGAAATGCTGTAATAATCTCGTCCCACACACTGTCTAGCTAGAGGATATAAAATATCCACAAGTAGGTACTACAAATACGACGACGACGACGATGTGTTTCAGATTAAGCACCACTGCTCATTTATCTATGTCAGCAGTGAGCGAACCAGCGAACAGAAACTGGCAAAAAAGCTGATGGATGTGATGCCCTGTTAGGTATGCCCCACTTTATAGAACCACTCCCCCTTACAGTGTATTTGGAAACATGTATTAAGAGTCATGACTACACCATTTCAGCAACAACAAGAATGATAGGGATCCACTTACTTTTAAAACCAATTTTACAAACTGTGGTTTATAATGGTCGAGTACGTAGATTAGTACCGTGAAACCTAATGAAACGGAGTACCTAAACGCATAATATGTACCTTGGACACGTATATACGGGAAAAAGTTGTATTACAGTTCAGATTTCTACCCTTAGTTTACGTTATTTATTAAAAATTTCTCTCTGCTGGTCTCTGGCATAAGCAGTCTCTCTGATTGCTTTTCTGTCAGTGCACTCTGTATGACTGAAAAAAGAAACAATGACAAGAAGACAGGCAAACACGATGGGGTGACCAAGCCGAAAGATACACACAATATCCTGCAAAGTATCTAAACAATCTACGCCAGATCCTACTCTCATTTTCCACGATAAAATCGAGAAATGATTCCAGAATGATGCGAAAGCAGGGATGTTGGCTTAAATGCGGATTACGTATTTAAATCAGGAGAATTTTGAAATGACTAATAGCTTTTTCTCATGCCTGATAATCTTCATTACTGTTGTACTACTCACACACACACACACACACAAAACGCTTGTTTGGCTTGCTCGGTTGTAAACGTCTACTACGTAAATAACTTGTAATCACACCGTTTTATCCCAGGAAAACGTTAGTTTTTGTGGGTGTGAAATTAAAAAGAGTTAATCTCCCAATCTCAGCTGAATAGGAAAAAACTGTCCAGTGTTTTTTATTAATCCAGCTCAATGGTTCGTTATTCTTACAACAAACAGTTCCTCCTTAAAACAGAACAAGTATTTTTGATGCAGCTTGTGTGCTTGAAACAGGGTACATAGTGTATGTGTACCAGACAATGTCTTGTGTGATTTCATTGTTTCCATATATGTATATATTGTTTTCTCTTGAAGAAACAAATCTGTGCGAGAAAATCTTTTTTCTCAGCATCTCCTAATTACTCGCATATATACACTTTCATTTCATAATGTAAATAGGTACTTCGTTAATCTGGGGTAGAATGAAGCATCATTCCATTTCATCAAGGCCGCCTCTTCTTTTTTCCGTTTTAACTATCCCCGAAAAACTGCTTTTTTGTATAGATGACGATGCTACTGCTGCTGGCTTGATGCTGACGATGATGATTATAAAGTTGAAATGAGCAAGTTTTACTGCTATCCACTAATCTCCGCGGAGTATCAAATGATTAGTCTTGTTCCTCGTTCTAGCAGCTATCCTTGTTACTGGTGCGCATTTTTCCCGTTTTACTGAACGACGACCAAGGCGATTACGGGCAATGTTGGAAATAGTGTCCGTGATATTATGCATCCCTGTTGGAACAGCTCACGCAGCGCTGTTGCTGCTGACTTGCTTTTTTTCCTTTTTTCTTTCTCCGTAACATATCAAGATCTGGTATGAACATCCCTGACGATGTTCCTCCTTTACGCCAGCGTTGTTTTTCATCAACTCCTGCACCACTCGTAGCATTTTCTCATGCTAATCTTTTGAGGTTGAGGAGAATGAGAGAAGCCGCTCTCGTAGTTGCAGAACTAGTGGCACTGTTCCCTAGTCGAAACTAGGCAGTAATGAGATATTTAGAGGATACATATATACCATCTATAATTTTATACGAGTTGGGAGCTTAGTGAGGTACACAATACATTGCCTATTATTATTTGCCAACATTCTTGTCCAAATACTATTTCTAAATACTAAGCTGGGTAATGTTTTAAAATTGGTAGAAAGAGAGCCATCGCAAGGAACACAACATCCCCATTGTTTTTAATTGTTGCTCAGTAAGATGGCTGGGATAGGGGGATAATTTGATTTACAGAATGCAACCTTTTTTTCGTAAAGTGGATGCACGGAAAAAATGAACAAGCTGATAAGACACACGCTTGATAAAATTTTCGCAAAAGATGTATAATACACAAGTCTGAAACTTCTTGTTCATCTAGCAAATATGTACCTATACCTATTTGTGTAACCGTTTGGTGGAAATGAAAAAAAAACACGTTGACCACCACGTTTTTATGAAATATATGCATAGAAATATAGGCCACTTTTGGCTGGAAAATTGTACACCAAGCACACAAACGTCCGATAAATGTAAGTGATACTTAAGACCTCTCCCTGTCCATAAAAATAACTCTGTCTATTTCCTCTTTTACCATCCGATGCGCATACATTTTGTACCAAGGTTTCCATGTTTCATTTATCTCCATTTTCATTGGAGGAGAAAAGATGCATTCTTGAGTTAATGGCATCATATGGCAGCTAAGAGTAAAAAACGGAGTGCTTGTGGGTACCTGCATGAGAAAAACACTCCTCGTCTTTCTAGTACAACATCGTTGGATGTTAGGTCAAAGGTCAAAATGGTTTCACCTTTGTGGGATCCAATAAATATTTTTCTGTTGAAGAAACTCGATAACAGGAATAGTTGACACTGTGTGATTTTTCACACCGGCTTCTTAAAAGTTGGTGAGTAGTTTCGCTTGTCACCCCATTCGTCTCTCTCTCTCTCTTTTCGGGTGACCAGCCGTGTTCTGCACATAAATTATGTATCTAAAATGCTTGTGAATGGGATACACTTATATTCAAATGAGGTTGAACGACAAAGTGATAAACAGGCACTACCCCTGTTGCGTTGTTGTACCCACTTACTTTTACATCAGTAGACTACCTCCGAAAAACTTGAAACCTTTCTCGCTTCTTATTTTAAATCTGTCCTCCTCCTTTTCAACTTGTCACACTCATGTATATTCATGAATCTGGTGAAACGGATAGAGACAGAGATACGTTGCTTGCTAACTATCCACTTGTGTGTGTGTGTATGTGTGAAAGTGACCGGACCCTACAATAAATTCAGGGTAACATCACAGAAGAGGTACACAAGTTCAAAAGCAAGACATATGGACATGTATATAACCAAACAACTGCAAGGCAAACAAGTAGTGAGCTACCTAATCACATTGGAACTTTCTAAATTTTAAATTACTGCTGAATGTTTCGTGCATGTCTGCGTGTTTATGGGACAGAAAGAAGACAACTTTATTTTTTCCATCCTCTTCTTTTAACTAGCCTGAAAGCGGGGGAAAAGCAAACATAGAAACAAGCTGTTCAAAACAAACGGACCAAATAGAAAGGGAGGAAAAAAACAATACAGTCGCTTAAAAAATTCGACCAATGTGAAAGAAAAGTGAAGTTATGGAAGAGAGGAATAGTAGACTCGAGAAGTAAAAGCAATTGTGGGTAGAGCCTATATGCATATTATCTTAAAGAGTATATTTATATTAACGTGTAAGTATATGTACATGTTTTGTGGGGTTAAGAGTACACGTATAGTTTTGTTGTATCCCGAAAATTTTCTCCATTTTCTTCCTCATTCCACGTCATCCATATAAATCCGGGCAAGACAAGAAAATAAATACTACAAGATGAACCCCTACTACCACTACCGCCAGTGCAGCCTCTTCATTCAACCAATTTTATTCCAACTTCCCACTTTACAGCCACCTACCACTGTTGTTGGTGTTGCTGGCCTAGAAGTCTTTCAAGTTTTTGGAATACCCTACAAGTGTGTACAAGGGAAAGAGAAAATATTTATACTCTCTGTTCGCCTTCTTTTTTCGCGTTCCCCCCGCCTACATCTAACACTTTAGCGAGAGAAAAGTTTTCTCTACATAAAAACATTTGTAGTTGTCTCAAAAGAAACGAAACAAAGTTTTCCCCTCTTCAATCCGATGCCTTGATGATTGCGATGAAGCTGCTGCTGTTGGTGGTAGTGGTGGTGGTGATACAACAAGAAATAAGGAATTATCAAAGTTGATATGTGATATTGACTAGTCGTGGAGAAAGAGTTGATAAAGTTTTAAAAGATTAACAGAGTAACTTGGCAGCTACCAAAAAAAAAAGAAAATGTTGGAGACGGGAAATGTATTGGCATTCTATTTATGCGATAGCACATGTATACCTGTTTATTTGTTAGTATTAAATTGACATTTCATTTGCTTTTCGCCAGTTTTCTCAAATTGTTCACCTGACAAGATGAATTGCTGAATAGCGCGAGAAAGTAGAGATATATAATTTTAAAAGAAAATTTAGCAAAAGTCCAGTTCGAATCAGGAGCATATATAATGAGTGCCCTGTCGTCAGTCGCCTTGCAAGATTAAGTCGTAAATTTTTGAAAGGGGAAAGCGAAAAAAACGAAACTGCCGAAGGTACAAAACTCGGTGAAATGTGACTGTCCTCCTTAATCTTTTTATTCTTTACTCGAAAATCCTTTCCCCTACCTTATATGTACTTTTTTGCCGTGCTAATACTAATCTGAATGGAGAAGGGAGAAAAAATAGGTGTTGAGACGTGGAGTGGTTCGTGGAAGGGGACAAAAGAGAAAGCATGAGAGGAGGGAACGAGAATGAAATTGGTATGTTGTACACTAGTGACCCATTCAATGTGTCAAGAGAATTTGTAAGGATGGCGATTTTTATGTCATGAATAAAATCCTTTCGAAAGGTCCAACAGAATGGTGTGCCCGGGACTCTCTCAGCAAACAGAGGAAAGAGAATAAAGGCAGATCAGAGGAATGAGAAAACATACAAGCAAAGAGCCGAGTTCCAGGTGAAGTTTAACTGGGCTTGTTTGAAAGGGAATTTTACATTCCAGCACGATACCTATATAGCTTTAGAATCGAACATTTTATTCCTATGACCAGCAGCAGCCCAATCTGTCAATATTAGTGAAAAGACGGAATGGACTTGACCAAGGTACACGCAAGGGGAATTTGAATAGTGTCACTGGTTGTGCTTTCCCGGGCTATCCCTCAGTTTTAATTTACTTTGGTCACGTACTCGTACGAAAACATAGATGCCTGTTTTACATTGCAACGCTATAAAAGTACAAAAAAAGTAGTTTGCCATACACACAGTGTGTGGGTATACCATGTTCTTGCGTCAATCACATTTTCTCTCTTTGCTGTTCACATCATTTCATTTGAATAGAAAGACTGCACTATCAACTTTGGCAGATTCACTACGCGTCGTATGAATGAATTATAAAAGTAGGCTGCCAAAGACAATTCCATTCAAACTTGCAATACAAAACTCAGATACACAAATAATGTAAGCCAGACGAGGAGACTGTCTGCGTGGCTTCTATTTTGTTGTCGCATAGATTACGATATCCCTCGGGGATAGTGGTGAAGCTCTACTTCATGTCTTACATTATACTGATTCTTATTAATGCTCAAATTACTTTCCAGAAAACAAACGTACGATAGATACGACGGTCCGTAAGTGAAGGATATCGGGTGTGTGTACTACGTGAAGTCGTGAGTTGCTGGAAATCGAATTCCTTCTTCGTCCGTGCTACCTCATTGTTTGTTGTGCATTAACCAACCTGTCTACATTCCCGGAGTTGAGATGTTGTACACAATCTACCTATAAGACATTGATTCCAATACTGCGGGAATCCAACATGAAAACGAGCTGGCGAGTCAGATGACACTTATGGAAGTTGCACGACGTGCGCTTAAGAGCCAAGACATCGAAAACGTACTCCAACTATTGTCGTTGGTTTCATTTGGGCATATAATATAAATAAATGCATATATGTACGTCCTCGTGAAAAAAAATTCAAACATATCCTTGATACGCCAGGATAGAACCAGTCCAGAATTTGTCTAAAGAGAGATAAGAACAAGCAAAATAATGTTCTTCTTCTCGTCACTCTCCATTCTCCCACCCTCTCTCTGCTTGTTCATTCATTCCTTCTCGTTCCCTTGCCTCAAATGGCTTTATCGAATAAGTTTGACGATCCCAACGGATGCGCAGTAATTTGTTGCAATGCTCAGCCAATTTCCGATGAATTCTTTAACGAAAACTACTCGTTACGAAAGGAGACAAGATATTTAAAGTGAACAGAATGAGGGAAACAGGGAGAAATGAAAAATTCCCTTTTCTACCCCCAGATACCAAAGTAAACTAGTAACTTGACAGATTACAAATATGCCAACTTCCAAATGAGTCGTCTCTTCCAACTATGATTACGAACCTGTTAACTTACCGTTCGTTTAAAAGTTCGTTGCCACTTGGATCAATTTTAGTAATTCCTTTACTTACCAAGCTTTTCGTGTAGTCACTCCAGTAATATCTGAAATATTTCTGCGGGGGAGGGACTTAATAGTAATAAGTATAAACAAACGTTGACAGATATACGTACCTACATATGTCGCAACATTTTCACGTATATAAAAAATTCGCAATATTTTTCTGGAAGCTAACAAAGTTTGCTTTATGATGGGTTATTACAAAAGTGACGCATTAGTTGTGGTCGCGGGCAATAATACGATCACTCACCGCTGTGGTGAAACATGGGAAACTTAACGTAACTCACATTAAAAATACAAAGTTAACCACAATTTGGTTCTAATATCATTACTCGCCGTGCTTGCTGTAGTAAATGTGCGGAATATGTGCAGACCTCGATAGACTTTGAGCAGTCAATTGGTAATGCGGAAAAGAGTGTAAAAATGTGCAGAGGAAAGGCTGTAAATTCAGAAGGAGAAACGAGAGAATGAACAAAGTAAAAGTGACGGTGGTGGTAGACGTCGTCTTTGTCGTAGAATACCAAGAGGGAACATCGCGTCCTCTCGTTTGTCGTTGTAAACCCGCCCAGCCCTCAAAGAGCTCACGCAAAAAGCAATTACCATTAAATTGAATGACAGCAATTATTTAGCCACTACGTTTGTTGTGACTAGAAGTATTGTAACGGCAGCTTTGCCGTGTGTAGTGTAAACTACAACGTACCACTAAATAGCAGAGACACAATATTATACCGAAGGTGGTACCTTGTCTATAGAGGCAGTATTAGCTCTACTACTGCCCGGATGGAATATTGTAGATGTACTTTGTGAATTGGTAGAAACGACGATGACGACGACGATGATGATGATAATGGTGATGATGAAGACGACAAGCTTATTTTCTGGGTTGCGTTGTTGTTGTATGGATTGGTTGGTTGTTGTGGTAGTAATACCAGCAGTAGGAGAGTGAATGTGATTTTGCGATGCTGGTTGCCGTGTGCAGTAAAAGCGACTCTACTTATCTATTCGTCTTGTTCCTTCAACCGACCAATTTCAATGGACAAAAATATGGGAATGCTTTCTCCATTATGGCCCTCCCTCTTTCCATTAAAACATTCATGATTCTTGAGACTGTCATGTCTTTGTACGCATATACGTTCGTCTTCCTTTGTACACGCTCCCTTCAATTTCCCCTGTCTGTGATTTGATTCTTCTGGATGAGATCATGAGGGCACTTTGTGCGGACGACACTAGTAAAACAATTGATGGTGGTGGTGCGACGCATTCCATCTGTTTCTTTCACCACTGCCACCAGGGAGTAGGAATCTTAATACACAATTGTGTTATCTCTGATGCCAACAGTTTTTAAACAGAAACTCATAATTCCTTTTCCTAAATGGTATTTCTCAATGAAATTTAGAAATCTTAAAATGCAGTTGTTGAACCAATCCATGAAAAAAAGTAGACGAAGACAAAATTATAAAAACAAGAACCAAGCGCTGTTTCCGGCAGCATGCAGTGCCAAATAAATGACAGATTACAAATGAAATACTTAAAAATCCCAGCGTCAGATTTTTGACGACCGGGAAAAAAACTGAAATCGTTTCTAAGCACCCTTTGGCTAATTATGTAAATGTTTGGCGTACCAAAATTAGTAGCATCAGATGAAGTGTAGACATTGTCAGGTAAACAATAGGCATCGTTTGCCTAATTGGCTATGTTGTCTGAAGGCTCTCTGGACAAAATTAACCTACGGTTTCATCAGCAGGAGAAAGTATCTCAACCCTGAATAAATATCTTATTGGTAATGTCGACTAGTTCTAATATGGAGTATAATTATAGATAAGAAACGGTGCTCAACATGTTCGTTCACCTATAATAGCAGTGAGTAGTTAGTTCATCAAAACGTGAATGTGACAATAGACGCTTCACAAATGCAGAACAACTCTTTACGTATTCATGACATTTACAAAGCTTGTGGCATGACACACTTTTTTCTCTTTGTGGTCACATAGTCACATGTAGCGTTACAAGTGAACTGCCTTACTTTCCCTGTTGTGTGGACTCTTTGATCATTATTATGATGATGTCGGCGTGGCATCGTCACTCGTCTCTTTCGCTGCTCCTGAGGCAAGGAAATCGGGACACGAGAAGAATTTTGATACATGTTTTCACCAACAATCAGCAAAATCGCCAACGCAAAAACGCTGCACACGGAGCATGTTTTGAAAGGGGTCCACAGAAATTCGCAATTGACGATGACAACAGTCATTCTATCCGATTCGGCAGGAGGAAAAACAGTTCCACACTTGACTGTGTACTTGCTTTTAAGCCTTCGGTGTGAGGACGATGATGATGATGATTATTATTATTATGTACATGCCAACTTGAAAGCACGGCAATGAAAAGCCAAGGTACTGGTAGTACCAACATAGCTTCGTAGCCAGTATTGGTGTGTACTCATGTCAAGCACGAGTGACAATAAAAACTGCCAGGACTCAGCAACTTCCTCAACAATTTTATGCAAACAGCACGCATATAGAAAATAATGCGTCGTTGCATTGCATTTTCTCATTTCAAAGAATGGAATGGTAAAACACGAACAACAGCAGCAGCGCCACAAGAAAAACTACAAAACTAGATTACTATTGTCATTATATTATATGATTGTGCAGTGTATTCAGAGTTCCTCCACAGGGACCACCACCACGACTACTAGCACTACTACATGTACGTTTCTTCATACAGACAGAGTCGTTGTCGTCGTCTTTGCTTTTTTACACAACAACAGTTACATAAACAAAGGGAAAACGTGGCATATACGCTGCATACTTAAATAGAACGGCAAACCTATGCTATCAACTTTTAGGTACATTATTTATTTATTTCCTCGCTACAAAACTACAGTGGACGGAAGACAACAACAGTTGCAACAGCATTCCCCAGAAGAAAAGCAAATAAGAAGAAAAGAAGAAACTAGAACAATTGCTGAACAAGCAGAACAACTATTATTGTGTATCCAAACTCACACCACCACAGCCAACTGTCAGGATCGTCGGTGGCAATACGAAAAGGGAAGATAAGACTGCAATAATAATATTTTTCCATAATAATATAATATAATACAGAAGAAGAAGAAGCCATCACCATAACATTGACGACTACCAATTCAAATTTCACTGCTGTCACTTTTACAGCAAACATTATCACTTCGGTGCCAGAGTACACATAGACAAAGGCATGAATGGGAGTGCTAGGCTTATTCTATCACTACTGTCTCGTCGTAAAAGTATGGAAATTAGAGAGAGAGAGAGAGAAACGGATGAGGAGATACTGGATGAACTACTAGGGATGCTGCTGTAGTTTTTTTTAAAGTTCGGGGCATACTTATTCTTCCTCAGAGTGTGCTTTTTCTTGTTTGTCATGAAGACGTTCCCCATGTAACAATATGATTTTACGAACATACACCGCGGTGGCATGATCATGGGCACTGTCAAACAGCCCCGAATGCGCCTCTACCTCATATACCTATACAAAGTAATAATAATATTTTGAAGAAGGAAAAACCGGCGTGCTGTTTATTGCCTTCCTTACTTTCTCTTCGGTTTGTTGCCTTTTAAGTTGAATACTGAATAATGCAGCTTTCCCAGATAAATTTTAAATATGCCTACCTCCCCGCAGCAGGCTATCGTTCGTCGTTTGCTCGCTGACTGTGTACATGTGTCTGTCTCCACTTTTCTTTCTTTATTTCCTTGTTTGGCCTCAGGGAAGAGGATATATAACAAAGAATTGTGTACTTTTTTGTAAGAGTGCGCGTTGTGCATGTGCAGTTTACAGTAGTCACACAACAACTGGCAGAAACTGTCAGATAGGAACTATATACTAGGAAGATTGAGCCTGCTTTCTCCGTCTACTTGTACTTTAAATAGGGTTTACGACAGTACAATATATTTTTTTCTGGGTGAAAGAGTGAGAGATGTTTCTGGGTCATCGATTTAAGCATAAAAAGATAAAAAAGGACCAGACCAGAAGTAATTTTTTCGTGATAAGCTCCCAAGTATAAGGCTTTCGCTACCCATTTCGTGCAACATATATAGCGTCTCTGGTAATATGCAAGAAGGAAAAAATTGTATGCACGTATAGGGCATGGCAGGGCATTATGGAGTTGACATCGATGGTGTATGCTGTTATTATTATGCAAGGAGGATGATAGCGGTGAGGGAATCGATCTGTACGTTTTTGTGTGTAGATGAAAGAAATGTGTATAGGCTTTTCTCCCTTTTTTTCGTCCTCTCTACCGTCTCATATTAACAAAATAAAAATGACACAGTCACGTAAGTAGCCTAGTCACACGACAACCTAGCTAATTGTATGGAAATATCTATGTGCGCCTCGTGGCGGTTGTATAGAGAGGCAGAGGGGTGACATAGCCCACAAAATATATCAATTTTAGTCTGCCAGCTGTTTCCAACATAAATAAATAGAATGCTATGCATGGCTAAAAATTGCAATATGCATAATACATTCAAGCTGCCACTTTCTCTCTCTCTCTCATACACACACACGACGAAGAACGAAGGAAGGAATTAGGAAGTTTGCTCTACAAAAAGTGATAAAATTCTAATCATGCTTGTATCATCCTCTCGTAGATTCTCTTTACAGTCAAGGGGATGTGCGGCTAAATAAATATAATAAAATGCGCATGTGGCCAAAATAGTTGGGTTGTTGTGGGAGCGCAAATACTAGTGGGCGACAACGGTGACATTGTATATGTGTGTGTCGGGCGAGTGTACTGGACCGCATGCACGCAGTAACACAGCTTCACACACGAAACTGTACTGAGGCAACCTGTAAACCATTTAAAATTGAGTTGTCTTATTGTGGTTGGTGAATTTCCAACCGTGATTTTTTGGGGGATAATAGAGATATGTACTGCGTCAGCAAAAAGTATAATGAATGCGAGTGAAAGCAAAAGGGATAAAGTTGGCTGGGTTGCTGGGTTTTAAGACATAACTTCTTGATTTACGATTGGTTTTGAAACCTTTTTGTCCAGGCATGGCGCTGCCGCCGGGCTGCTGTTGCTGATAGTAGTATTTTTTATTCTTGCGAAACGCCCTACTGTACAGTTTGAGCACCAGACAAAATCGTACACAGCACTTTGCGGAAATGACAAATAGATTTTTCATACATGACCCCGTTTGAACTTGTAGATTGTGATCGGGCCTATTATCTGACATTTTTAGGGGTCTCATTGTGCACATTTTAATGGGGTTTAGTAGACTAGCCGCAAACGAGAGACGTGTATTTTTTAGGTTTTCGGAGAGAGAAAGTGTTACCTTATTGCAAATTCACGTATATCGCTGCTTACTTTAGTGCATACCAAGTACTTTCTCTATTTCGAAATATAGACGACTTAAAAAGCAAAACGGGTAACATTCGCACGTCTTACCTGGCTTGACTGGGAAGTGTGCTCAGAGTACTATTTGAATCGGCCGTTTCCGTTTGAAGATTGTCACTCTGGAAGAGCTTTTTGGCGGTTGCCAAAGCCGTCCCCATTGGCAAAGGTGATTTTGGCTGATATGGTGAAGACATGAGATACTCTATGAATAAATAATAAAATGTGTATTAGTTAAAGTAATCTGGTTTTATTTGAATCATTTATAATCCCACACATGTACGGTTCCAGTTTAACGACAATGACCTTGTAGTTACGCCAAACAATCACGCTAATACATTATGACAGCTGTTACGAACGAAGAAAACGTGACCAGAAATCAGTGTATGTGTGACAAGGTCAAACTAAGACAACAAACATTCCGCGTAAAATTTTGTTTTGGACAGGAACCGATAGACGTGGACAACGTCAAAAAGTTTTTACTCCACTTTGCAAAGACCATTACAAACACATATATTTTGTAGGATAGAAACGTTCTCTGTGATAAAAATATTCGTCATCAACTTCATTCACATCATCATCCTCCTCCTCCTCTGCGTTCTTTTGTACATGCTATTATTTTGTGTAGCTTGACATTGACATGAATAAATTCCTGGAATTCCATACCTCGCACAGCGAAACTTTACACGAAAAGCCGAGATTGCATCCTTAGACCGCAGGAAATGGGACAGGGAAAGCAGAAAGCCGGTGGAAGAGACAGATGACAAAGTTGTTACATGATGATACATGATGTTGGAAATGGTGCCGCCTTGGAAAAAAGTAGAATGGAAAACGAGAACGAGTGGAAGGCGAAGAGACCGCCTTTTGGTGAAAGAACGACAGGTAAAAAGGCCAAAAAGGAAGAGCATTTGCGTAAGAGAGAGAGAGAGAGAGTCTAGGAGCGCGGGGGTACGGAATGTCCAGAAAGATGAAAGAAAAGAAGAAAAGACCTTCTATCTATTACTTCTTTCAAGTCAGCAAATAATAAGAACAAAGTTAGTCGACTACATAAGGCAGTTACACACAGTTACTACCCACAGTACGGCTTACGCCCTAACTACGGCCTACAAACTATTTCAGTTTCATTTTCTGCAGAAAAACGCGACCATCGTGACTTGTTTGGATTTTATGAGTTTCTTTTTACCAGAAAACAGTAAAATGTAGTCGAAGAGACTTCCATATAGAGGTCTAGGCACATAAAGATGTCCCTATGTACATAGCTACTACCGGCAAGAATTGAATGTGTCTTTTTGAGTCGAACACAGTCCACAGACGAACTACCCGTTACTACTATTATTATTTCCCCGTATATGTACCCACACCAAGGCTCAGCTTACTGGTGCGCGCGTGAAGAAGCAAACACGAACAAAGAGTGAAAAAGCGGCAAAGCTATAAGTTTGTAGGATATGAGCCCTACTCCCGGAATCGTCTTGCTCGCTTCTGGAAGAAAAAAAAGAATGCATTTTTTACTCCCCGGAAAAAAATGAGATGACACGCTACGACAAAAGAAAATGGAAAGAAGCACATTTGAGTATGTTTTGCTGCCGTGTACAACTATCCCAACCACTTGTATTATTATCCCGACCATTACCCAGGAACACTGGCGCACATGCACAACAGGGAGGACACGACTGCATTCAGAGAAATTTTTGGTGGGTTTAAAAACAGTCAACGTAACTAGCATACAATCAGGGAAAATAAGGGAAAAAACGCGTGCATTTTTTAAGAGATCAGCCAAAGTAATACGCGGGTTGTGCCGTTTCATTTGTGTTCCCACTTGGGGTACACAAGTGTATGTCTACCAAGTTGTGTATGAGTGTGTGTGTGTGTATGTCCATGTATTTGTGCTAGTGGAATGCCATGCCTGCTTCCATGGATACTAGAATAATAAGATGGCGAGAAGAACACATAATAAATTTTCTGTCAGCTCTTAGCGGTAGCGAGGAAAGAGATTATTACAAGTAAGTGCTTCCACTATTCTTGCCGCAATCCTAGCAATATACACTCGTTTTCAGCATACACTACAAACCGCAACGATTATTTTCATTTCCACGAAGCAAGTACCTTTGCAGTCGCATAGAGATGGAGAAAATTCGACAGAGAACACACAGACACATACACAAAAAAGGAATCATACTGTGAGAGGACAAACTACTCACTTATTATTATGACTATGGACACTTAATATGGTAATATGTCGGCTAATTTTTACGCGTTAAAAAAGTATATATAAACATTCTCTAATTTTTTATTGCAGTTTTAGAGCATCTTTTTTTCGTTTCTTGCAAAAACTCTTCTCTAGAGTCTCTCTACAAAACCAACAATGCTTAGTAAATCGTGAGAGATAAATACTTCATCTTTTGCAGACGTCCAAGATGCTCTGATTTATAACCTTTTTTACGAACCGGTCAGACATCGCAGAATGTTTGTAACATGTCGTGCAGCGTGCAGTTATTTCTGACATTTAAAAATAAAACTATGATTGCAGCTACTCAAAACTTGTACTCGTTGAAGATGCGTTGGTGTAGTGTTACCTTCATTGACAAACAAGATTTACAGCACGAGGCATTTACCTTGTTCAGTTGAAGAATTCTCTGCACTTGTCATTAGTAATGCTGTCAGCTAAAATCCGTAAGCTCGTATGTTGTATGTATATACTTATACTTATGTGAATAACCAACGCATTTAGTCATGATTGCATTCCAAAACTTTTCTAGTGTATTTGCTACATTTGAAAACCACTTGGTGGTGGGGTAATCACGTGAGCATCGCATGCATTGGTAAAGTTATGCTGTTCAAAAGTAAGCCCATTTTTTCGTTCTCCGTTTCTCGTCTTCATTCACCTTTCACCTTCACATGCGAGAATCAATGTCAGAATTTTATGCAATATTTATTTTACAACTATAAGTTGGAAGCCCGTCGTCTGGCGACACTGATTGCTTTTCATGTGCGCTAGAAGCTACGACAACGCTACTGCTGCTGATGATGACGACTCGGAAAGTGCCATACCAGCGCGAAAATGACTCGCCAGATGAAAGTAAAGTGCTTGACTGAACTTGTAAAAGAGGAACCAAAAAATGCATTCTTGTTTTCCCATGGCATTCATAAGACGGTAAAAAATTAGACGGCGACACACAGACACGAGGACACACAGAACCGCTTGCATAAAACACGCCGCACGCTTTCTCCTTTATTTCTTTCTCTTTTAGTTGTTGTTGGCAACTCGTTTCCTTATGAGCCGTAGAAAAATGCACCTGACAAGATTTTTTCATTCAGTCAGCAGCAGCAGTAGCAGGAAAATGTAGTCCTTTTTTCAAGTTGTCGCTGTGTAGATGACATGTCATGCAGGGAAATTGTAATAGTTCACTTTTTCATCCTGATTCTTTTCCCCCTTTAGTATATGCATACATGTCGTCTTAAAAAGAGACACCCTCTCTTTCTCTCTGTTTCTGGAGAAAAAATGGAGAAAGGGAATGTATCAGTGCCACGCATAGCATGAAAGATTAATCAGAAGGAACGCTTGCATATTAAACGAGCAGTGATGCATTAGGAGGGGTTCCAGGTGGAAAACCAAAACCAAGCAGATGAATGAACAACCTCTCGAATAAATGGAGACCGGGAAAGAGGTAAACAGCAAGTTGGATTTTTTTTGTTTGAATGAAATGCCGAGGATGTGTTGCTACCGAGTAGTAAAACAGGACCTGCGAAACCATTAGCAGAGTATAGTATCATGGCTACGTGCATACACTCAAATATTGCATCTCCTTCTTGAAATAGAAAATAATAGTTCATTCTCAACAGAAATAGACGTATCTTGTATGGAATCCCTGGTAAAAAAAGTAGCATGCATATTCTAGAGTAGTTTTCCCCTATTTTCCATATATGCTCAACTTCTACCGGTAGGCGTGTAGCACAATTTTTTTATTAATAACAGTTTACAAGCATGTATGGATTTGGTGTATCATGCTGCTTGTTTTCCTCTCGATGGAAAAAATCCCTTACGGTGGCAATATACTTTTTCATTATTAGTGCGCAGAGGTGGGAAGAAACTGAGGAGGTGAAAAGTGAAATAGGGTGAACAAAGTAACAGTGGAGCTAAGAAGATTTTCCAGTTTGAAGGCTGCATCCATAAGAAACAACATGATTGCTGGTTTGTTGGGGATAACAACAGGATATGTTCAGGAGCGCATTTAAAAATAAGACTTGCGAGAGACGGGTTTTGTTGGCACTGCTAAATGTAGTCATGTACATATCCGATAGTACTCTATAGTGGATTTCGTCATCGTCCATTTTCTTCTTATCTCATCAAAATCATCTTTTGCTAGTAGTCCCTCTCTTTCTCTGCATCTCTGAGTGAGAATTACATGAATACATCTACATTTTCTCCATGTTAGTGTCTTTGGTACTTGCATTATTCCTTATGAAAGTATTTCTACCCAAAAAAAATAACAGGAAGAAATCAGGGGTTAGGTACAAGTTACTAGTGAGTGGGGGTTGCAAAGGTATATGATAAATGACGCTATATTTCTGACTTGGTCGTATAAATTTTGGATTTTTGGTAGTTTGCTCGCACGCGGGAAAAAGGGGGTAAATACGTGGAAATGAACGTTGGTGTAGCAAAGTATGTGTACTAGTAGTAGATTTCTCGTATGCAATTCCAGGTACACGGTCACTGCCTTGACGGGAAGACGAAAAGGAATAAAAGGATGAAAGGGATAAGAGTGAGTTTTGGAATATCCGGAGAAAGTAAATGGAACCTACATTTGGAAAGTAAAGTGCACATACATCCTATATTATGGCCATATATATGTATATGTATAAGTACCTACTAGGAAGATACGAGAGACAGTACTAAATTGAAGACAGAATACAAAGTCAAGCTTTTCCTTTTAACATGTTCCTTTCTCCTTTGTAAGAGGATTCAAGTTGATGATGCATGAGTCAACCAAACACTCCACAACCACGGCAAGCCGCATCAAGTTCACACCGCTAAGCAGTTTACCTGAACCACCAGTGTAGTGCCAGCACAATAGCAACAAAACAGTTGCCGCGCTGCAGCAGCACTGCTGTACTAGTTTCAATTATATTTCATTGCTTAATGCATATTATATAATGCCCAGGCGCCACGGCATCATCAAAATATTATGTAACAGCACAGCACACGCGCGATTCCCGAAAATATATACCGTCATTCAAGAATCAGGAATCAAAAGTGGAAAATTTCTACTGTATTCCCAATGAGATCAAGTGAAATATTTTAAGTATTTTCCCGACCACGCTACTTACATAGTTCGTTGTGCTTTGCAACGTGAAAAAAATTGGAGTCTTGCCGTAGTCAATCTTATCTGTTTCTTCGTTCTGAGGATGACTAAAAATACGTGGGGCTCACGTTCCCAAGATCAACTCTTTCTGAGAATGTTGCTGCCAGAAATATACGAGACGTATAATCAAGTCGATCTGATATAATAGGCCATCCAATATGCATTCATATTCTTCCTGGGGAAAAGTAAGTGTGTAAGGCACCTACAGGGGATTTACATCACAGTGTTTCCTTCCTTTCTCCATGTACACATAAAAAGGTCAATGAAATGAATTCCACTGCGGAATGATGATATTGTGGAAAAAATGGAGTTATTCAATTGAATTGGCTGCTTGGATTCAGTTGTATGGTGTTGCGATCGTACGATGACGATAATGATGTTTAACTGGTATGCTTCCATTCGTTCTTTCATTCGATCCTTTTTTCTTGCTCGCTCTTCTTCAACTCTTTTCTTTTGTTCGGAGGAAAACCACTTATTATGATAATAAGTCTACACAGAGAGAGAGAGAGAGAGAGAGAGAAAGGCAAATACTGAGCAGAAAGTGTTGAAGAGGAAAACTTTTTCTTTGGTTTGATGGCAGTGAAAGAATAAAAAGGAACAAAAAAGTTTTGAAAAACTGAATGAATGAATCAATGAATAAATATTATATACATAATAATGTAATGTTATGCACTTCTGCTGAGGTGGAATGAGTACATCATTATTATTATCGAAGAAATAAAAAGAGGAGTAGGTCTGAGCAGCAGTTCAATAGTTCAAATCTCACAAGCCACAAAAAAATATTCAAAGCGAAGCTTTTTTCCTTAAAAATTTTTTTTGCGACTTCATTCCTGTTTTTCATCACGTCGAACATGTCAATTTTCCTGATAGCGTATAATAACGGGTCCTTTCACCTTTCACAAGGAAACAAAAATTCTGTGGAAGTCTTTGGCAGGACAAGGAAATATCAAAGTTGGTAGAATATCATAACTTTAGTTTCAAAGGTTGGAAATCAACATACAGTTGGCCGTTTTGAACAGTCAGGGGAAAAGTAGCGTGGGACGAGGGGATCATTTTATAAAATCGGGCTGTCAACGAAATTTTTGTACCGTGGAACGACAGAGAAATAGAATAACCGATTGAGAAAGCAATAGGATATAATTTCGATATAATAATTACAATTTCCATGATGCAATTACTATGAACTGTAGTGTCCTCAGTCCTCGCCAAATTTGGCACAGTGTATGTGGCAATCAGATATTCAAATCGGGCAATGAACGCAAATTCTATTTTGAGAATCAAAATTGTCAAAGCATTACGCCTTCTTTTTTAAGCATGATTAATGGGAGCTGAAAAGAAAGCAACTGAAAAATTCTTTTCATCGATGAAAAGAAACTCTGAATTAGACATTGAAAATGAAGGAAGTTATTCCAAAAAGATGTGGGCCATGAGTATGTAGGCTGAGCTGCGGTGCTTTCACCAAACCACTGGTAAAGAGAGAGAATATTCAGAACTCCAAATACACTACCATTTTCCTGTAATCTCCTTTTCGACACACAAGAAAAAATCTTTCGATGTCAGAAGCATCAACCAGGAAGTTCAATTTAGCATGATTCTAACAGCATCATACACGGATACTCGAGAAGAGAATTTTTTCTTAAAGGAATGAAAAAAGCTTGAATACGGCTTCATTAAATCAAAAGGTTGCAAAACAAATCCTCGTTATGGCCTAATACACTGCGGTCTTTTAAATCAAAACGTATCCCCGGAAACGGAAATCCCTCTTTGAAGTCGTGAACCTGTCACAAGCATACGTACTCCAAAAAGAGGGAAACGAAGGAGCACCTCCAGCAAAGAGGTTGGATAATGCGATAATAGGAAATGATTTTAATATAATCTTGTAAACACTACAGGTGGGGGGTTTGAGCTAGCTAATCAGAAAGTGAGGGTAGGAGGGAGACGAGAGCGAAGACGGAAAGAGACAAGCAGCAAAGCAAAGGAAAAAGATCTGCAGCTTTCCTTAAAATCATATATACCGGATGTTGACTGGAGTTTTAGAGAGTATAAAGGGAAGCCACCTTGAGTAGGCTCAACCAAAAAGTACAATTTCTGGAGATGCTGAGTGAAAATTGGTTTATTTCTTACATGAAGTTCTTATAGTACCATTATTCATACTGCCTCCAGCTGTGTACTATATTCGTTGTGCTACTGAGCTGCCGCACTCACAGAACGCCAGTTATCCAGCTTTCAAGAAACGAACAAAAAATATGTATCTTTCTTGGTTTAGTTGCGACACCCGAGCTTCGATCTTTTTTGTCGTTATTTACGGGTAAAAAAGTCTTATGTTCGTTTCCAGTCAGCCCAACATCGTGTACGTTTGCTGTGCGCTTGTAGACTTTTACCGTTTATCTCGTCCATTTTGGATAGACGTAAAAATACGGGAATACACACATACACACACACACAGAGAGAGAGAGAGAGAGATTTTCCTTTGAAAATCCCATCTTCTGTAGGCTTCGTTTCATAGACTTGCCGAGAGTTGATTACGATTTTACGCAAATAGGTGGAAGAGTAAGAAGATTGGAAGGAAAAATCTAATTTTTGTTACCCTTTCCTATCCCCATCACAGGCTATTTATTCCGCCGTGGCAGTTCTCCTGCAGCTCTCGTTGCTTTTTCATCTTCAATCCTATAAAAGGATAATTTAATGTTGTATTTCGGATAACTTATTACGAGTCTATTACTGATTACGTTCGCTACAGCGATGTTGACAATAATTCATCACAGTTCCCAAGTCACAAGTTTTTCTCGGTAGCAAATCTAAAAGTATATTTCACGCAAAAGTCATAGTTCATTTTAGTACAATGTTTGATGACAGCAGACTACATATTATTAGCTGGGTTTGGCTGGAGGCTGGAAACCAAACGCACTTTTATTTTGAAAAAAGTGTCTTCCTCTGTGACATGACGACGCAGAGACAGCCTGAGCTGGATATTTATGAGGTGGTGGTTGAAGTAGTAAGCCAATAGATTAAATATACAAAACGAGACCGTACACAGAACAGAAAACTAAAATAGATTAATTTGTTGGCATCTGCGTGCAACTCATAGACAAACACGCACAGTGACAACAAAGCATCCTTCCTTGAACCCCAAAAATGACAACTGCATTTAGACATACAGTGGAATAATGCAAATGATGGTAGTAATAATAACAATAATAAAAAGTAATAATAGGTAGTAAAAGTAAAATAACCATTAATACGGCAAAAGTAGGAAGATGAAAAAGCGACGAAAGTTTTCCTTACTACTAATAACGGTAACAAGAACAACGTCTGCCTCGAACAGCCACCAAACTAAGGTGTTTGTATGCGGTATGGCTGGATACAATATACCTATGCACACCCTCTTATCTGTTCCCTCTCTGTAAGATTTTCAGCGACAAATACGGTAGTAATAGCAGTGGCGAGAAGAAACCACGCCATTCCACATAAACAAAGCTGTATGTCTACAAGAATAGTGCGCAAACACGAAGTGACTGACTGGCTGAGAGTTTTTTTTTCTGTGGGTGAGAGCTTAAAATATAACCAAAGCCAAATATAAACTTTTGAGTTTTTACTACCTTTCTCTTTCTGCTACTTGTACCACTAGCTCACGCCGCCACCCACACCACACCCCCCCCCCCC
>JAHZNB010005667.1:0-13803 GCA_027744295.1 Callyntrura guangdongensis
CCCAGAGATGCCACTAGCCTAAGGTACCTGTGTGCCAAATTTGAGCCAAATCGGTTTCAAGCGTCTGGCCTGTAGAGTGATGACGGACAGACAGACAGACAGACGGACAGACAAATATGGCTCCATATACATGTAATTTTCATAAGTAAATTTTGTAAAGTTATGACTAACCACGGTATGATAAACCAACAGAATGTATCGTGGTAAACCAATTTTTAATGTGTTTGTAAACTAGGTCAATATAGCTAATAATTAGTATGAAATACGAACTGAAATGATAAAAACCTATGCATTTTCCATTGATGTTCAGTTTTAATGTGGGGGCTAGTGCCCCCGAGGTTCATTTGCAATAGAAGCTAAACTAGCCTCTACTGCTTCGCCCCATTTCAAGCAATGGAAGCGTTTCGCTTCTGTTTCTAGCTCGTGATGTTCTGTACAACTTGTACTTGTATACGAGATACAGTACAAGAAGTACCGCTAGAAACACAGCGAAGGCAATTCCACAAAACAGCATAGTGTGATCCGGTGATGTATAGTCCGGACACATTGTGGAATTGCCTTTCGTTATGAGCTTGGACACTTTTGTGACCAAGTATTCAGCTTGCTTTACGCAAGCCGATCTTCCGCCGCGCAGTGGTACGGCAAAAACGCAATTACTGCTAGTGCACATAGTGCAGTTGCTTTGTAAAGCAAATCTCAAGCAAGACATAGTGGCTAAGCTCATAACGTATTCGAACCGAATACCACCACTACATTATTCAAATAGGGGTACTTTCTTCAAAGCTCATATTTATAACTGACTTTAGTCTTTGCTTGCATTTTGTAAGAAAAAATACGATGCTTAATTGAAAATATTTTTTTAATTAAATTGAAGAGGTAATTTTCCTTGTTTTTTTGCATAGTTTGTTTGATTACACTGGTGTTTAACTTTTATTTCATTAAAAATGTTCGTTTTAGGTTCATGTTGAATGGTTGTACATACAACATATTCATTCAATAACTTTGTTACTGAAAAAACAATACAAACGGCGTTAGCGTGTTACGTTTTACCTATTCTGTGGCTGGTAATCAATTTTATTGTGGATGAAGGGTTGGTTTAATTTTTGATTGCTGGGTAATAAAATTTTTGCGTAGGGATGGGAGCCAACTATGCCACATTTCCCTAATATCTTACGCCTCTGAATGCACCCTTATAAATCCATTCATAAAGTAAACGCATGAAATATGTATAAAAAAACTGTCAAAAAAGTCAAAAAAGACATTTATATAGGCTGTATAGGCACTTAGCAAGTAAGACGAAAAATAGGCAAGATATGTAACTAAAACTGTGGTTCAAATTAATTATTTTTATTTGATTCGTTCACATACTGAAGCCTAAAAGTAATCTGAGAATCTATAAGAAATAGGCATTTAACTAAAGTTGGCATCTCTGCTATTGACTCATCATCATGTAGTAACTGAAGTATAAAAGGCAAAGAAAGCGTAATATAAATTTCGCTAATTTGCATCCGTCCGACATAGTTTTACTAGTAAACTTATGGACAGTAAACACGTATAATAATTCTGGAAAACCAATTTTTATGTGGAAGATATGTTCGTTGATTGTGGTATCATCTCCTTAATGACCTGTAATGATTCTGTAATAGATAGGTAACTTTAATGTTGTAGGATTTTTGTGGTATCAAAATAATAAAATTTCTTTTGTATCTTACCTAAGTTGGTGGATTACATAAGTAATAATTGAGGAAAAATCCCTAAATTTGACGACCATGGTGTTTGATTTTTGGTTTATCCATGCCGTCCCGTTCTGACTTTACAGTATAAAACAGTAGCGATAATCGTTACTATGGCGGCGATTCTCAAAACGGCGTGTGCAAAAATGAATGTTCACCGACATTGCGAATTGAATTCTATTGTCCCTAAAATTTGTCTCCGGGCAACCCAGAGAGTAAGACAGAAGCATGCTCTAGGTCTTATTAGACAAGTAATTACTACTTGTTCTATTTCGCTAGTAATTTTGACAAAGATGAACAAATGTTTGCTATAATGATAGCTTGTATATTTGTTTCAGAATATTTTCAACCACTCTCTCTATCTGTCGGCGTATGTATGCATCGACCATCGACCTATTTTCTTATTTTTTGTCAAAATTTGCAAGAAATTGGAGTATCCTGCTGACATCCCTAATGTGACTTACTAATGCATATTGAAATAACTCTGATTTTTTCTCGTCCTCATTTCGCATCCAAAAGGGGCTACTATTAGTACTACTACCGCCTTTTCAATACCAACATCCATGAAAAGATTCACTTTTAGATAGAGCAGCAGAAGAAAAAAAGCACGCTCATTCATTATAAAGTTCAATTTCCACAAAAACGCAAAACTTTTTCCATTCAAAGAATTATTCTGAAAGCAAAGTTACAACTTTTTCCCTCCTCCATCGCTCCCTCTCCGTTGTCCTTCGTTCTATTTTTTCCCCTTCGAATAGTCTCAAAAGAGCAAATTTTTGCCAGGAAAAATTGAACCATAGAATAACTCATTGATGCCATAAGTCAAGTTGAAAACTGGTCCATAATGTTTCCCACTCCACCATGGAAATCCTACTCAAGGTAATGGATTGAGGGAGAGAGAACATTATTATCAATGGATGGAGAGAGTAGTATATTCAACTCATTGGGTTTCCAGGGAACACATCTGCTGCTACTACTTCCAGAAGAAAAAACGTGGAAAATGAAAGTTGCACAATTTTTCTAATATCACCTAGACTCATACGGACAGATAGACAGAACTAAGGATTTTTTAGAGAAGAAAAAAAAAACGGAAAAGCGAAAAAGAGAGATAACCTATTGTGTGATATTCTAATATCCCATAAAAGCGTTTCTTTACTTCGAACCCACATGCAGAAAAACTCTAAAAATAGAACTGCCTTGTAAGGCGATTTTTTTCTATGATTACAACATTCCTTGTATGAGCTTTGTGTGCACACATTTGCATGTGTGTGAAATGTGGATTCCTGGCGGAAGATAATAATGTTAATACGAACGAATGACGACTGAAGAAAAATTGATAGAAATATGACCATAGATATACGTGACATTGGAGTTTAATCCCCTCAAGCCGGAGACAAGCAAGCTCTGATACGGGAACAGGTTCGAATCCCAATCCCAGGAAGCAATATCACAAGTAGAGGAAAATGCATTGCCGCATCATCATCCCTGGTTCATAACGGAAACCCGGGAAACTGCTGCCCTCTGTTGCCTGAATTGTCAACACTCTGAAACCATTTTCTTCAAGTCATGTTACGTTTCCATTTATTGCGAAATTTTCTACCTTAATCTATCTACCCTGGTAGATACAGAGCAAAACTTGCCGTGCTATGCAATCGGTTAAGGAAGCACCATCTGTCTTTCTAGAAGGCATCCAGTTGTAGAGTAATGTAGAGTATCCTTTACAAAACCGACTACTTTCACTCTACTTTCCCCGCTGGAGGACTGGGCTGGTACGAGCGCGAATTTGGGGGAGTATGTGTGAAGGAACGTAACTAAACAAAGTACACGATAAAGTTCGTTGTTTTGATGCTTGCTTGCAACACGAATTACTCTTTCACAAATTATCGAAACTAGAACATGCTCCAACAATAAAGTAGAGCAGTCGAAGTGGCTTTTGCGACACGATTTAGCACGCGTATCAGAACCGTGTTTTACTGCAATTTTAATTTTCTATACCTCTTTGTCGTTCAATATTTCAAAATGCCAAACTTTCTCAAACTATAACACCCCTTCACACAAATTTCGTCAAAAACAGTCCAAACAAACCCGATAGCATCCTGTTCCACATCATTCTTTTCCTCTAGCTATGTATGTTTCTATCATCTTAGTAATCATCGTCATCATGATAAGAGTGATATGCCATACGTTGGTGTGTAGATAGTAATCCGATACGTAAAGATTTATTTATGTACTTTTGGCGGTTTTGGTTGGGTTTATAGGAAACAATTTTCCACCTACAAACACACGCGCCATTCCCAAGATAAGGTAATGGAAAGTTTTAATAATGTCATAAATTACTTTAATGTCATTCTCGAAAAGACACAACATATTTCACATTTGGCTTAATATGTTCAAGAAACCATAATAAATAAAAGAAAAATGTTTCTCTCGCTACTACAACCGAGTGGAAAAACAAGACCTCATCTCACTTTTTGAAAAAAATATATCAGACCCAGGGAGCAATATTGGTACTAACAAGGAAGTTCTGTCTTCAGCTCCGCCGTATGGCAGTTCCGGGCTTACCCAGAGACCCAGACCAAACCAGACACAATGATACGCAAAGCAAAGAAGACAATGCCCCAATAAATCTTGAAACCAAAAGCGACCCCGTCATCAGATATTCCCAGATACAATTTTACTGGCCTATATTTTCATCAGTAGAGGTAGTAGAAATGGATACGAGACATATGATATGATTATGACGACAAGTAAAACTGCTGCACAACGAAAATAGAATTGTGGCTTTTTGACTGCTATGTTGAAGACGGTGAATAACGACCATAATTTTAGTGATGGGACTGGTGGGTACCAAAGGTATGTCAGATCAGTTATCTAGAAAAGTGTATTCCCGCTTCCAGAGAGAGTGCACCTTTCGTGGAGAATCCAATTTGGGAATTGGATGGATAAGCAAACAAAAGTGTGTTTGTGTTAACGGGATTTTTGCTTGCTTTTGTATTTCCTCGTTTGTGTACTATGTGTGTGTGTGTGTGTGTGGGCAGAAAAGCAGCATCTCTGGTGGAAGTTTATTGATGGGTGTTCCACTGAAAATGTGAGAGGTATTGGATGTATGATTTCCTTTTGTGTTCAGACAGTGTGGCAATTTTACAATGCTGCAAACGAAACAGACTGTAAAAAACGGAAAATGAATAAAGAGTTACTCTGCTTCCAGATCCTTTTGTACAAGTTACCATGAAATAAACGAATTTGTAATGTTTATTTTGGGATCACTTATCGGGAGATGAGGAGATCAATGTACCACTATCATATCAAGTGGAGCATATCAGTAGGGATTTATCAGTAGTAGTTGCGTACTATGACGGAGTACGATTCACGTTATCTAATCTTTCCGCGTTAGTCATGTCTTTAATATGAATTGGAAGACAATTTATTGACAGACGAGTCGTATCAAACTTAAAATACAAGATAATGGATCGGCAGTCGGTAGCAAAACGTAAAAGTTTGGTTGCGGTTGCACAAAAGCCACAGGCCAAAACTTTTAGGGTATTAAAAATACTTCAAGTTATGGATGTATGAATTATATTTCAAACGAAAGATATTAAATTAATCAACGTTAAATGGAAGAAACTCCATTATGTATTATGTAATACTCCAAAATGTAAATATTTTAGTGAATCAAATATTTTAACTAAATTAAATATTAAACTAAATATTACCTAAATACTCAAGTACTCAATTATTTACACAAAACATTGAAATAGAACTTTACCGCCCGTGTTTAGTTACTGATGAGTTTTATTTTTGTTTTAATTTTTAATAGTTAGTTGTTTTTGATCGGTACATCTAAATCAGCTCGTACGTTTTCAATAATGTATTTTGATATGTGACTACTTTCTTTTCTATCAGAACCATTGTACCGTAGGATAACCAAATATCTGAAATTCTCCCGTTTTCTGCGGTGACAATGACGCTTTATAACTACTATTTTCCGTAATACTCCCACAGGCTCCCATTTTCGCGTTTTCTACGAATCCCATTACAGATCCCACTTACTTTTTTAAGGAAATTGATATTCTCTGACTCTGACTAGACTTGCATACTCGTGAACTACAAAAGTTTTCACTTTGTAATCTGCTCATTAACATCACAACCGTTTGAAATCTCATGCTTCAATCTCAGAGTAGTGCTTTCTACCAAGAACTTCTTCACTCAACTGTTTCTATAGTGTATAAAATATACGGCACACATGGCACATGTTATTGCATTGAGGACAGTGACTGTTTAAGCTGTTTGTATTTTTCCAGCAACATATTTTCGTAATCTGGATAAAGTGCGCCTTGATGTTTTCAACAATATCGCACACAACTGCACAAAATTAGAAAAGAAAGAAGTTCTAAGGACGCGAATCTCTTTATAGTTCGTTTTGAGTAAAAGCAAACTAGAAAGCATGTGTTGAAAACATAGAGAGCGAAAGAAAACGAAGGAGAAAATGAGAACACAAAATATGCATATGAAGAGGAACAAGGCACACTCGTTCTTGTTTACCCAGAGCTGCTTTTAAAATGCTCGTAGTAAAAAAGTCGAGGCAGTTGTCTTATCGTAGAAGGAAAAAGTATGAAGACGCAAACCACTCTCACTTCCTTTTGAAAGGCGCTATGCTGCCATTTATATTTATTTAACATGCACGGCTTCAAAAAATAGTTGTGTAGAACGGTAAGTGTAACGGAATAATAGCAGTGGCAAAATAAGCTATAAGGGAAATCCGCTGGGAGACTTTTTCAGTTTCAAACTCTATAGCTTGAACTTTTTCATCGTATTTCTTCACTCTCTTTCACTCTTTCGCACTGTGAAATAAATAGATGAGTTGGTGGAGGTACTTGGCTTGAAATTTTCTCTTATGACGTCGTCTGCCACCAAACCAACATTGTCGACCCCGTGAGTGTGAAAGAGAAAGAGCGAGAGTGAAACAGAAGTAATAAAAATGCTCCTTCTGAAAAGAAAGTAAAGATCGGGAAGCATAAATGAATATTATGACATGAATGGTTTTAGTTCTCAACGAAAAGCAGACCAAAACTCATCTCATCCCGTCACGAAGAAAAATATCTCGTTTAGCTGGTGTATCGCCTTTTCATATACTATTTAGCTTATTTTGTACGCATCCGTTGTTTATCGGTGTATGCTTGAAAAGGGTAAACAGGGTATTTATCAACTGATGATGTATGTTCAACAATGGGTTAATTACAAAAGGTACAACTGCACTGTTATTAAACCCATGATCATGTAACATTTTCACCCCAATGGTATTGCTCCAAATTATTTGTAGTTTCGTTTCTTTCGCATTTCAGTGTTTAATGAATACCATTGATCATGTAAAGAAAATTTGAATTTTCATATAATTAGCACCACAAACTATTGGTTAGAGGATAATACACATACTTGGTACGCATCGTGTTCCTTCAAAGCATTGAGATTGACTTTGTTAACTGAAAATACAGTACGCTAACAATCATCGTCCACTTTTAGTATGTCACAATATCATGTAGTGTTTCATAGAAACTATAAAAAATATAGTTTTAGAAATTGAAAAACTACGACAATACAAATTCAGTTTCAAACTTTGACGCAAATAGATGTGCATACTGTCTTCTTTAGTTACAATAATAAACAGCAATACACAAGTTTAACAAGCGGGACCCAATATCCTTCGAAGGGACATAGATATTCGGGTCCCTTGTTTACAAAATATTCTGATCGACCCAATATCTATTCCCCTCTGACCCAATATTCCTGTCCCTGGCAATAATTTTATTTTTAAAATAAAAAAACATAAAATAATAAAATCTGTTAACGAGAGACAAAAACCAGAATACAGATTCAGATTCTTCATAAAATTCAGCATCTTTTTGTCGTGACAATTTAAAATTTACCGTGACAAACGGAGAAAATATAGATATTGGGTGCCTAGTTAAAAAACTCTAATTAAACCCTAATTAGTACGTCATGTTGTAAATATAAAACGCCAGTATTCGGCCAAGTTTGAAAAATAGGAATGCCCTGAATACGACTTATCGATGAATAAAGCATGTATTGGAATAATAGATATAGAAAACGAGATTGTGTAAAGCTAAAGTGGATATTTAGGGTAATTAACTTTGTACTAATATAAGTACAACAAAACATGTTAAAGATCAGCAAAACTGGGGCACATATGAGTCTACAAAACATCCAGTAAAATGGAATTTTAATTAAAACGTAATTTGAAATAATTTTTGAGACATTTCTGAATACCTTGGATGTTGTTTTGAATAAGCAAATGGTGTCTCAAAAGGTAATTATCTACACTAAACTTGCTGAAACTTTACCGTGGAAGTATTTCGCAATATTTACCATTGAACATTTGGCAAACATTTTTGAAGTACATAAGCAAAAATGCATTTGAAAATGTTTCTTTCAAACGCTTGTACTATTTTGACGCAAGTAGGAAAAATTTGGAATTTGAGTCTTGTCCACAGACGGCATTCTCCTGCAGTGACATACCATTAAAGCTCTCGATATGCATGGATTAAAAGCACAGTGATTTACATTAACAGGAAATATTTATAAACTAATCGTAAGATGGCAAAGTAAGTTTGGATTCCACTTCATATTTATTGAAAGTCTTTAAAAATTAATTTAAAAAACAGAAAGCGCACGGCGCGAGCCCGAAATTGCAAAACATCAGTAATTTTTATCTTCCGCCGGCCATTTGGGGGACACGTGCCCCCTTTGTCTACGCCAATGAAAGGGATGTGTATCGTACAAACACGAATATTTTTTTTGTAAAAATCAGAGCTGGCCGGTAAAACTCTTTTGGAAGCAACGAACCCTCTAGGAATGAATCCTTTACAAACCGTAGCAACGGAATAGTATGCAGCTTCCTTTTATTTCAACCAAAATAAAAAGACTATTTCATTATGTGTATGTGTTTACGTGGTGTTTAACGGGTCGCTTTCTGATGGTGAGAACTTAGAATCTATTTGTGCTTAGTACCAACCGGTAACCGGCCCATAGCGCACAAAATCAACTGCGCACATGCGTAAACTCCGCACAGGCCATTTTACGCACGGTACATACTTCGCACAAGCCTTTTTACGCACGGTATATACTTCGCACGAGCCTTAATGCGTAATATACGCTGTTTAGTTTTTCACTTTGTCGACAACCGGCACTCTTAACTATTACCAAAACTTACTAATTACGATTTTTTTACACCACACAGAACTCGGTTGTATCCTATGTAGTTTTGTAGGATTTACAGTAGCACACAACTCATTCAATTTTTAAGGTGAAAGTAGGCTGTTCTTGAACAGGAGCCCCATTACAACTTTATTTCCAACAACTGTAATAAAATAAATTTTAACACTATCTTGTTCTCCCTCACGGAAGCCTAGCAACTTTCGCTAGTACTCAAATTAAAATGCTAAAGGTATAGTAATCATTATGCCACCAACTTTTTTGACACAAGGTGTGTATGTGTGAAAATATGTGAACTCATATTGCATTTTCGTTAATTTAGCAAAAGTGTAACTAAGGATTAAACATTTCACTGGCTCAACTTGTTTTTATATAGCAATCAATATCCTGATTATACTTGACAGCCGACTGGCAAAGTAATTCTCAATGTAAACCAGATTTGCTTGTGACATTAATGTACACAGAAGTTGAAAGTCAAGACACGACAAAAATAAATAATTTACAGCACAACACGTAACAAGGCCTGTCCCATAAAGAAAACAGTGGTTCTTGACACAAAGGTAGAATGTGTTTTAATTAGTTTAATTAAAATTTCTTTCTCGCCACTTAAAAGTGATGAACACCACGGCAGGCAGTAGCGATGGTAGTCTAACAATGAAACATGTTAAACTGTTCCGCCTGAAAATTACTGCCAGCAGTGAGTCAAGTGTGTCCTTTTCCATGAAAGAAACTTCTATGCATATACTTAATTTCCTTCAACTGCGAGCTAGGCATTAACAATTCAAGTTGGTCTCTTTTGGGGAAATTTGCCAAGTCCCATGTCTGCCTCTCAACCAATTTTAGAACTCAAAAAATTCCGACTCCTTTTCCATTCTTTCCCTTTCACCTTTTATTGTTCTGAAACAATGCCCTATGTGTCTGTAAATAGAGCGTAAAGCACATGCATTATGTAGTATTGTAAATTTTGTATATAATATCTGCATACATTTCCCTGTTATTATGGCACGGCAAGCTTGGTGATTTGGTAAATACACTACAACTACAAGTGCCCTGCTGCTGCTTGCTAACATATTAATTACTTTTAACATGTCAAAGTTTTGCTCAAGTGTTTCCAACTTCATGCATATCATTAACTCCGATAGAGAACATTCACACAATGGATCTTTCCCACTTGGAGAACAACTATTGCAAGTAAGTGGGAGAACGTGAGTAGGGAGGGACGTATGTGAAAATGGAAAGGACACTTAAGACCTCTCTCTTTATTCTGTCATCTTTCTCGCTCCTTCAAACCCCTACCGCACCTCTCACCCGCAGTCTACAGCAGAAATGTATATACAACTTCCTCTTGCCACCCAGACAGAACAAGGTAACGTCGTCATCATCAGTGGGGAAGTTGATGGCGGAAAATGTAAGCGGAAATAATAGTTTTTGTCAGCAAGAAAAAGCATTAAGTAAGTATGTGTGTGTGCGTGGAGAGCCTGATAAGTGCCTATTAATAAGTTGCCGGTTGAAATTGGAACCGAAAATCAGCGAGAAAGAACAAAGAAGAAGAGAAGCCGTAAAGTAGAACATTTTGATCCGTTTCACTGCACCAAAAGAATCATGAATTGAGAGACGCTGCTTTGCATGGTCATCATCATCACCATATAATAAGAGACTCTACTGCTCTTAATGTCTGCCATCGTGCCAAGGTATTCCCGTCGTTTCCACTTTCTTTCCTAGTCGTCATCATCTCAACTCGCGGAACAGTTTAAACGATAAGAAACATTAAACGGGCTACTTAAGCGGCGTAGTAGCAGCAGATGCTAAAGAGAAAGTGCCGCGGTGCTCAAAATATATACGACTTTAATAGTCAAGAACAACATCTGACATTCATTTACTTTTTATGACAAATCGTCATCATCACTGTCAGCAAATTGTGAGGTGGAGGAAGAAATGGTGGAATGGGAGACCTTTTCCAGAAATAATTACCAGAATAAAAAGATAAAAGTTACCACTAGCCACTGACTTGGAGAGAGTGTTAGTGCTTACTAAAATTATTCCAGTTTCCTGTTATAAGGAATCATGTCTATGTAATACCACTGTAAAATGCTAGGAATTTTAAATGCACAGTGGGGGAACGGTAAGAAAAAAGACTCACGCTGACGCCCATCGTTGTAACTTTTGACGACGTCTCCGATGCTCAGCTGACATGCTTCAAGGAGTTGACCACGGTTCTTCTCTACACTTATGTAGAGAAGAAGCCAACTGTACTATTGCTGGGGAGATCGCGACGATAATGACGAGGAAGATGAGCACTTCGATAATGACAGCTGCCTGTAAAAGAAGTAACAGTTGGAAGAATTTCTTGGCCAATGCTGGAAACGACGGGGTGAAACAAAATATATGGTATTTTTCGAACAAGGTTGGAAGTTTTATTATTTTTACGTTTTTCGTCGCTTACTGATCTTCTGTGCCTTCTGTGTTTGAGAAACACTGTTATGTACACTACAAGTGTTACCAGAATAACAAGTCGGTACAAGTCAAAGAGTCCTTTGAAACCAAGGCGCCAATCCGTTGCAGAGTTATTCTGAGAAAAGACGTAACTGCCGACAAAAACGGCAGCAAAACAAAAGCGTTGTATAGTACGAACATACGCGGAAATCCTCCTTTCGTTCACGGTTTTGCTGGATTGTCCGCTCCTAAACACCTTAACACAAGCAGCAAACGGAGGACTCTTTTTTGCTGTAAATAAAGTGAAATTTGTTGTGTTGTTTTTTTGAAGAAAATTGAGTGACCTTATTGTCGTCGCTGTTTTCGTCTTCGTCTTTTTATTATCGATTTTCTCGATACAATCGTGTTGGCTATCACTTCTAAATTTAGACAGAAATGCGGATGTACCACTGTGGAAAAATTTAAGATTATTAACAATGCTCAGGCAAGGAAAAATACACAGAGACAATTGGTGAAACTGTGGGGAATGAAATTGCCAAAAGGAATCCTGTTTTGTACATGTATTCAATTTGTAAGTTATTTTTAGAGAGGGAATAACAAACACGACAACAATAACACCAACAACAACACACTTTCTTGTTTCCTCAGTGGTGTTGTTGCTCCTATTATTTTTTTCTCGGGGAGGTATTTTCGCGTCGGATTTTAAGATCCGACGAGCCGCGACAACAACACAGAGAGGAACAAAAAGACTTTTATTCTTCTCCTCTGCTGCTGGTGACGGTGACGTTGCCGAGCAAGACGTAAATCTTGTCGTATTTTTCTCTTGAATGCTTCCTGACGTGACACAGGGATTTACTCGGGAATCAATGGGTGTTTCTTGTTTCAACTGGGAAAGGACAGACCGTTCACTGGAGACATTTTTTTCTAGCTTGAGAGCTAACACCGGGTCGCCGCCACATTTTAAGTCAACGTCATTCTTATTTTTTATACAAAGACAACAGTTGCTGCTGTAAAGNGTCATTCTTATTTTTTATACAAAGACAACAGTTGCTGCTGTAAAGTAAAACCGGAAGTGGTACCAGTCTGCAGCCAACAGTTTTCACATTAAAAAGTACACTGTCTAATATTCCACCAGTGTTTGCATTGTTATTTTCCCTCCATGTTTGACTATCTCTAGGCTCAAAATATTGCCGGGTGACAAACCAAAAATGACACTGGTTTTGCCCGGATAATGAAGAGATTAGCGTCAAAGATTTAACTGTATACCGGTCATGAGAAAGAGCAGCTTTTTTGTCGTCCATCCGATGATAATAGTTCTCTGAGGACCAAAAACCCTGAATACGCAGAATATAACGTGGTCTAGCCCACAATTCACCGAAAATCGTAACACTTATGAGTTTTTGCTGTCTTGTTAGTTCCTTTTGTAGACAACTGTAAAACCTCACCACGTAATAACTTGGTACAAAGGATGACCGATATCGGATTGTAATCCTAATAAATCGTATTAAAAAAGTCTGTAATATTTCCGCTAATGTGGGTAGTAGAAGCAATAACAAGAACAACAATGGTAATAATAATAATACCACAAACAACTCGTTTTTATTATTTTTGTCGTCGTCGGAACTACTTTGATTGCCAGCTAGACTCCGGTTAGCCAGTGGTAGCACAGGAGATGAATAACGAATATTTTCGTTTGTTCTTTTTGTCGTACTACCGCCAACCCAGTTTGTTCTTGTGGTTGTGGTCGAAGCAGCAAAAATGGATTTAGTTTGAAGGAAAAAAGTAACATGTTTTTGTGTTTTTATAATGATTGCTTGTTGTAGTACTAGTAGTTTGTAATAATGAGTGATATTTTTTGCAGCGGTGGATTCTGTTGATGAGTTACATGCCACCCTCATTTTCACCTTGAGCCGTTAGTAACGCCGCAAAGGAACTTGGGTTTTGGTGGTGGACATCAAAGAAAACGACAATAATAACAGCCACCACGACTGTAAACACTGGTACCTCTCTGGATTTTAGAGTCACCGTTCCAGATATATTTTTCCAGTGGGAAATTTTTGCTACGTTTGTGGCAGCATCCAGTTTTCTAATGAAATTTGTCACTGAACTTACTACATACTCTTGGGAGTTGATCACAGTCAAAACAGTCATGTTTCTGAAGCTGAACACAATAATGAACGAATTCTGGAGAAGCTGCTTCTGGACTTCCCCAAACTGCCCGTGAAACAGCTCAGAAAATTCATAATAATAAATTGTTTTCTCTGCAACTTTCTCCAATTTAATATATCTTTTGACTTTATAATTTTTTAAATCAAAGTTGACAATTGGAAAAGGAAAAATATGGAGAGCTTTTGTCCGTTGTGAACAATTATTCCCTTTGGTATAAGAAGAACTGCTCGTTTTCTTACCA